>JAVQJD010071649.1:0-88582 GCA_036023655.1 Nannoperca australis | reverse complement strand
GTGAGCGAGTGCGTGTGTTTGTGAGAGAGAGAGAGTGCGTGTGTGAGTGAGAGAGAGAGAGAGAGTGAGAGCGAGCGAGAGAGAGAGAGAGAGACAGAGAGAGAGAGAGAGAGAGAGAGAGAGGAGGGGGGTGTTACAAGGACAAAATGAACTAATGTTGAATATTCCGTATTGGTTTTACTGTAATTCTTTTCTAATTCTTAGTTTATTCAATTTCATCTCCTTAAGGCTTGTAGGTATGGAAATGAGGTCTGTTTTTTTTTTGCCTGTGTAAATTGCAGCTATCACCTCAAGCCTTTTGAACAAGATTACCCAGATGGCCTTGCGTGGTGTGCCTGAAGTTTTATTTTCCTCCTTTGCCTGCTTTTCCTTCTCGGCTGCAGGGGGACGGAGAGGGAGCTGGGAAGCCTCCTGAAGGCTCTGGGCAAGGCCAGGAGGCAGCAGCTGTGGCAAAGAGAGATCTGGGGGAAGAAGAAGAAGAAGAGGAAGAAGAAGAAGAAGAAGAAGAACAAGAGTGAGTTGGGGAGGTAGCGCTGGGGGGTTGGATGAGACTGGTGTGGGGTGCTCTGTGTGTCGTGTGTGCTAAAGGAGGGGGCACTAAAATCTAAAGCTAAGAACACCAGCCATTACGAACACGACCCCCTACCTGGCTTGGCTGTCTAGGGGACCGGAACAACCCTTGGAGTACTCAAAGAGGGGGCTGGTGGAGTGGGTATGCTTTGGATGGGAACAGGAAGAGCTTGGGCTTGTTTGGAGTAAGGTGTTGTTTGCAGATACAGCGAAGTGTGTCCCACTGTAAACATGACATCAAAACATCACCAGTCACATTAGCAATACTTACAATTCCAACAGCTAGAATCGCACCCTTAAATGCCGGGATTTGGTGAAAAGCATGGTAAATAGGAACCTCCTGCCAAGGTGATCATTGTTGTGCGAGTGGTGAGATTTGTCATTGGGTTTCCACTCACTGTGCCCTGGACATAATCTGCTGCTGGTTTTCTGCCCAGAGGAAGAATATGATTTTAATACATTAAGGTGGCACAGAGATAGAGAATTATGCAGAGTTAAAGTGTTCACCTGTTTATTATTCTAACATGCAACAGCCTCCATCCACACTAATCTCCAATAGAACACACCCAACTCCCAGATTGCTGATCTTGGCTCGGAGGCAACAGTGAAAGGAGATTCTCACCTGAGATAAGGTGAGAAGAGGAGCAAGGGGAGGAGGAGGAGCTGCATATATCACTTAAAATATAAAAATATACAAAAACACAATATTGGAGGAGAAGCTGATGGGAGACAGTGATCTTCCACTTCTTTCTTCAAATTGACACCTACCTAAAATACATGTCTTTTATTTAGTTGCACAGTTGCCAGTGGAGAGCTGTTTGTCAGAATCCTGCATATAGTCATTTTCATATAGTCATAGCGGTGATACAACAAAATAAATGTCTCAGTCTTCCCCTTGTATTGACGTGTGTTGTTGGATCAAAATCCCCCCCCGTGTTATTCCAGCAACAGCTTTTCAGATGCTGCTGCCAAAAGAGTCAATAGTAGGCTATCACTGTTTGTTTTCACTCCCTCCATTTGTTTGTTTTGTTAAGGTTTTACTCTCCATCATAATGAATCACTTTTTTCATCTTGTTCTTATTTATTCTCATGGCTGGAGGAAGAATGTGGTGGTTGATGAGGGGCTGAAATGAACTGAGCCTTAGCCTTAGCCCGGGGGCTGGCGCATATCTTAGCATAAGTGATGGCCAACCGGAGGGCTAGAGCCTAGCTGAGAGCGCCCTCAGGACAGCAACTCTGACAGATCATGTATTTATAGGTCTGTTGAAAGACCTCTATTGTGTCCCACATAGCCTCAGAGCATGTCTGTCCTCTGTATTATAATAAAGCCGCTGGCCTTACCACTATGATGGATGGGTGGCCCTCGAATGGCAAGCTCCAGAATCATTAGAGCACTCCTAACATGCAGGTCTACCCATGTGAAAGTCTTGTGCAGGGAGGGGTGCTACCGGTGAGCACTACAGTACAGTTGAGACCTTTTAATCAAGGATGGGTAGCCCTTATTAATTCTTAACCAAGAGAAGGAGGGAGTGAGAGAAAGAGGAATGGAGTGGGTGGGTTGGGGGGGGGGCAAGTTTGCTTATATTTTTGCCATAGGATACATTTGCAATTATCTCAGTGGCTTAAAATGCCTTCCAGGCTTTTTTCAATACAGGTTAGAATGTGGCACCTATAGCATTTATAGGCAGCTTCACTGGTCAGATTTCATTGCTGCTGAACATTTAACCAAAACCAGCATTCCATCACACCTCCACTGAGCCATAAAGCACCAGTGTAAAATGTGTGAGCATGGAGGTATAACTGAGCACAGCATATATATTAGGAGATTTTTGGAGAAACTATTTAAAAAAAATAGAAAAGAAAAGCAGAACTTGCTTGAATATGCTCTGCAGCCTCCTACAAAAAACAGCTTGACTTTTCTGCGCCTTAAGCTTCACAAGCAGAGTGGTGTTTGAGCTGTTTCCCAATCTCATGTTCTTCTGTTACCTCTGGAGTAGAATATAAATGATTCCCTCTCAGTGTACAGTGTATGCCAAGGGGCCTGCAGCGACCATAGTCCGGTCTAAAATTCCTCACTGCAAGCACACCATAACTCAAGGCCTGAGTGATAAATAAACAATGGAAAGAGGAGCATGCTATGGAGCAATACCTCGAAACAACCACTTGGAGCACTGTCACATATAACAGCACAATCACAATGTGGTGAGTAGAGGGTCTGATGATGTACAAATTTACTGTTGTTTGACAAAGAAGACAAGCCTTCTGTAGAATGGTGCTGGACACATGGACTTTATATAACAACATTGGTTAAAATGTATATTAGGATGAACCTGTATTAATCCCTCAATGGGGAAATTGCAGGGTTCACAGGATCTCTATTAATTACTCATAATTAAGAGTAAAGTTTTACATTTCATAATAGAGTGTATTATTTTAAGCAACTATGCAGATTTCCCGTTTGATTCCTTCATTTGGTTTTTATTCAAGAGGCCCTCCATCGATTTTACATGTCTAAGTCAGTGTCACGGAGAGTAATACATAAAATCACAGTTGAATAATGTCAACTGAAGCTATGTCAAGTTTGACAAAATTACTTGAGCGACATCACTTGAGTAAACGCAGCTTGGGCTTGGGGACTACAAATATTTAGCCATGCTAGTAGCATGGTCGCAATGATCACTTTTGTCTAGCATTGTAGCATTCTGCTGTTTAACAAGCAACTGTGAAGATGAATCACCACCGTGATGACATCAGCTGGATAACCCTGCCAGGAGGAAGAAGGCTACAAAGGCGATAAAAGCTTTGCAGTCATTTGGTTTTGTATTAAAAATGCCAGTCCTCCCATTCATGCTGACTTTAACATTTAAATCGAAGCAGCACTGCGCCTATACGTAAAACCTCACAGAGCTGCTAGCGTGGCTGTAGATTCTTATTAACTTTAACCTTAACATTATGGGAAGTGAAAGATTCAGTGTTTTTGGAGCTTGACCCTTACAATTTACAATGGACTAAATGCCAGAATATCTCAGTTTCTGCTGCATCGATTTTAAGAGCAACTTTACTTTTTACAAATCCACTTCTTACAAATCCCTCAATTTTATGGAAGTGCATTACTAAATTACTGGAGACTTCTAAGATAATGTTATAAAAATTATTTTGAGGAGTCACAGAAACCATATTAAAAAAAGAGAAAATACATGCTCTTGGGAATAAAAAAAAGGCTATTGTTGGCTTTTGTCACCAGCCATCCACCTCCATTGTTGCTTCACTATCCAAGAAACTGTGCCGCTGCCAAAATCTCTTGTTCGACTGAGCTGACAAAACCACCATGGAGGTTATCAAAGCTTACTGGGTTAAAATCTGTTATACATTAAAAGTGGATTACTAGTTGCCTTGAGCTGCTACAAAATAGAAAACTTCGGGGACGTTAAGGATTATGTGTTAATGTAGCACTGCAGAAACACAAGTAGTAAGTGTTTCTTTCTTTTGCATGCAGCCTTCTTCTTGAACAAGTTCAAGCCTAAGTACCCATCAGTACAGGTGCTGAGCTTCACTTTCTGTATTTATACTGGCTCCATTCGACACTACATCGGACTTGAATTTCTGTAACTCTGTAACTTTCTGCAAAACCACTGTGACATATTATTCTACTAGTGAGTGTCCATTTGAGGTATTAGCCTACCAGCGATTGTCCATCTAAAAACATTTAAAGCCCCAAAGACTGCGCAGGCATTCATCACACAGATGAACTAATTTTTCCTCTAGAAATAATTGCTAGAAATATGTGGCCATTATATTATAATAAAGGTATTTATGAGCCTTCAATCTCACAGCCTCACTATGAGATATCTTTGAAAATTTGAAATCAGCTCCCGAGGCTTAGGGAGGGGGAGTAGGGGAGAGAGAGAGAGAGAGAGAGAGAGAGAGAGAGAGAGAGAGAGAGAGAGAGAGAGAGAGAGAGAGAGAGAGAGAAAGAAAGAAATGGCAAGGGAGAGATGTGGGAGTTGTGTTTTGCTATTTTGCCACGGGTTACATTTATAATTATCTTGCTGGCATAAAATGGCCAAGAGGCTTTTTCAATAAAGGTAGGAGGCACCTACAGTACAGAATATTACCTACAGATCAACACTGAACAAGAGAGAGGACTGCAAATAGAATATGACTAAATCCAGAGAACAAAGTACAAGTGTATTTAGTGAGGGCATTCATAAGGAGCATGGTGCTGTAGAACTGAGCACTGTGAGGGCTGATGATTTGAAGACGAGGTGAATGAGTCCATTCACTGACCTTCACTAGTGGTGAGTAAGCAGAGCCTGGGGAGCGAGGAAAAGATGGCCACAGCCACTTTCTCCAGGCCCTACTCTGCCTTTTGATGGCTGGAAATAATCACTAGAGAGAAAGCGAGTGAGAGACATGATCACAGACGGACCACAGAAGAAAGGAAGATCTCAAATTACTTTATTCTCCTCAAAATCCTTGTCCTCTAAAGGACTGGAAGTCAGTTTCTTAATACCATTCATCTTTTCTCCAACAGGCTGTGTCCGGAGAGGAGGATATCTGTAATTCCTTTTCATGTGTGTCTGAATCCAGGAAGTGAGAAGAGATAGGGCTGGACAGGGCCTCATTATACCCAGGCTGCCCCACAGGTAACACGCTTAAAAATCACATAGGGTGCAAAAAAATAAAAGTACGGATGAATTTTAAACTAAACGCATCTTCATTCTCTCTCTTACACTACCCGTAACAATATTTTATTTTAGGAAAACAATGAACATCTGATTGGGTTTATGTAGGTAAATAATCCTGCTACCCAGAGAAATGTAAATCATTTCCATTCTAAAAATCTTCACTGATAGGTATTATATGAAGAGTAGGAATGGTTCTTATTTGCTTTCTTGTAGAGAGAAGATCACTCGCTGTACAATAAATATAAAGCTACAGCCAGAATCCGGTTACCTTAGATCTCACTGTTTAACTTGTTATATCTTCTTTGTTTAACATATACAAATATCAAAGTGTAAAAAGTACATTGCTAATCTATCCTAGCTTTATATTTATTTTACAAACATGATTGATATCAATCTTCTCATTGAACTCTCGGCAACAAAGCAAATCATTTTCCAAATGTCTACTATATCTGCCTTATAACTATTTCTGTAAAATCTTAGTCAAGTTAATCAAGTTCAAGAAAATAACATGTTTTATGTATCAGGTAGTATTTTGCTCATTTGAAATGATAAATACTGACAATTACTGGACAGTTTAAAAGAAATATCTCATGATGTTGAATATTGGAATGATTTTATTTTGATTTGTTCAAAAATTTTGATTCATCCATGAGTGATATATCGCCTCCAATGCTGAATTTAACTTATTTTATGTCTGCAAACTTAAACCTTTTGAGTTTGCAGTGTGTTGATGTGTTTGATGCCTCTACCATGAATACTTATTAATCACACAGACACTGAAACTCTGATTTTATGATTGAGAGCAAAGCATTGCTGTGTACCACTCACAGTTGCACCTCTAGCCTATGAGAATAACAGTCAGTCAAAAGGGAATCTAGGGCAAAGGGGCCTGAAAGGGAGACATATAGCATAAACCGTAGATAGCCAAAGAAAGTGGAGATTCTGCCAAAAGGGATGAAGACAAGACGACAGGGTTCCGTGTGGGATTTCACTTTGGATTTTGGCCCTGCAGCGATATGTGGAAGCACAACTGACAGGACTTGCGTGGAGAAGTCGGCTCTATTCAATATAACTAAGTAAAGAATGCCCCATGTAGTCACTGATGCACCAGCATAAATCCTCCAAGGTACAATATTGCCTTGGTAAAGATAGCTTTACCTCTCTGGTTGCAGAGCTAAAACACTACATAATGTACAAGAGTTTGCTTTTTGTTTGGCAATGAACACATTCAGGATGTTAGAACGAATCGTAAGAGGTAGGATGGATGCAGTCATTTCAAATGTATTCAAGTAATCACTATCTAACTTCTGTGCTTGAAATGCAACACTGGGCGGACATGTGAATGCAGTCTCTACAGCAATGTAAAAACAGTGAACAGACACCATGACAACTTTAGTTGAGATTTATTTCACATTTTTTTGCTACATTCCTCTTTACTCAAATCTAGGGAGCGTAGGTGGGTCAGTCATCTTAGAAATACTTTATATCCAACTTCATATCAATATGTGCTACAAGTAAAAGTGATCTTGGAGTGTGTAGTACAATAAGCTTTAATCTGTTCAGTCATATCTGCGGCAACAACTTTGCTTTGAAAAGATTCAATGTAAAAAACACAAACACATATACAATGAAAAAGATTTACAGGTCATGACTCAGAGGAATATAACGATCCAATTAAATGATTCCCAAGGTAGCACATGGGGGTTAGTAGTTCATACTCCCCAATGAGGCAAATGGTGTGACATAATAATTTACTAAATTATTTTCTTTAATGCATATAGAAATGTCTTTAATGTTTAATTTTGATGATACTACTGTCAACTATATTTTATGGCATAATCAAACAAAATAACTTCCATTAAAGTAAAAAAAACCCCCACTTCATTGGTATCACAATATTTAACATGATGTTAATTGTGAAAAAAAGATGCTTTGTTGAAACTAACTGTTTATGACATCTGAGACATTCTGTACTGTAAGCAACACATTAGTGACCTTTTTACAGCAAGGGAGAAAAACAGACTTAGCCAATTTGCCAGTGAGACAACAAAATCAAGTCACTGGTGACAAGCTATGCAACATACTACATCAGCAATAAAAGCCTTTTAAATTTATATGGGTATAATTGAAATCATATTCAACCTAATGTAGGCTCTAAGTTTTAAAACAAACTTTGTTTGGGGATCCAGCGCATATAAATCCTTTTTAAATTGTTTTATGGGGGCTAGACAATCACAAATGTCCTTGCAATCTCAAACTTATCAAATGTCTTGTATCTTCTTATGGCAAAAAATCTCCTGTTGCACCTCATTTTTATTCTCTAGATGGTTCTCAAGTTTAAGAAAACAAAAACATCAACAAGGAAACGAAGAAAAACCAGAGTCCACAGAGCTCTGCAGCACCAAGCATTTGGCTGCCACAGAAAAGTCTAGCACCTCCTACTGTTCGGGAGGTTTCTAGTCCAGCTGCTCCTGCTTTATCCTGTTTGAATTGGATCCTCGCTGACTCGTCCTCCTCAGTTCCCTCCTCAGGACGTACTCGCTGAATTGGGATGAGTCCACGCCTCCGCCGCAGGAGCCAGCGATCTCAAAGCCACGTTGTTGGAGACGCTCTAGAACCTGGAAAAGGTGGTGAGGGATAGAAGGAGGAAGATGTCAGTAGCAATACAGTCAACCACTCGCAGAGTGAAAAGCATCATTAGCATCCTTCATTAGCGCTTCGGTGAAAGGCGGTGCTTACTCATGTATCTTTGATAATCAGTGTCAACCTGGATGCCAGATAAATCATTTGTGAAGGTCTATCAGCCCCCACAAACTATGATGCTAAAACATGAATAACCTCTCTATCCTTTTGTTTACTGTTGTACAACTGGAAAGCACAGAATTATCCGAAGCTCTTCTAGTTATATACTGCAGTTAGTGCTAGGTCTAGCACTGGAAACAGCTCTGGGAGTAAGCTGCAGCAACATACGGCCTGTGACGGGAATTTGGATGAGACTTTCAAAAGACTTTCACAAAACCAAGAGCCTCTCATTTTGCCTCATGCCTCATTTTCATTGTTTTCTGGTGTATATGTGTATGTGTGTGTGTAGCGGTTCCTGATCTCGTAGCCTTGCAGACATCTACAGACGTGTCCAGGGGGGCTGTAGGATCACATTCCATCGAAGAGGCCCCAGGGAGCAGTGAGGCTTTCTCTCTGCCACTTGGCTCAGTGTGGGCTGCTCAGCAAAAGCCCCTCTCCCCATTTCTCCCCCAGCCCCCAGGCCCGAGCCTCCGCCAAAACTACAAAGGTCCCCCTACTGCTGGCAGCTCTCTTTGCCCCCCTTCCTTCTCTCAAAACCCCCGCCCTGCCTCCATTAGCCGCAGATACAGCATCCACCGCCGGCGTGCTTTAATAACCAAACAGGATTATGGGCCCTGCCTGGGGATAACCTGCCAGGGAGCATGCTCACTCTCTTGCTTGCTCTCCACGACTCACACACTTCAGAGACGGGTTTGTTTGTGTGTTTTTGGGAGGGAGATGGAGATTTGACTTCCTCAGATGGAGACACAGTCCAAATCGTTGTGAAATCTTTTCAAATATGCCTCTCCACCGTCATTTATTGATGAGTATCGGAGGATTTTACCATCAATGAATTAGTGGAATATCAATATATAATCAAGGTAATACAATATTGCCAAATACATGCAAAGTATAAAAGATAAATGTATGTAGAAGTATGGCGTTGCCTAGAACCCATTATACATAAGAAACAATCCTTTCTATACATTATAAATGTAACAGCAAGTTTTAAGAGTATACTGGCATTTCATTCTTAAATGAAACTTATTTATAGATCCATATTTGAATAATACAAGACTTCAAGTCATAGTTTTGCTCCCTAAAAACTAAACTAATTAAGGCCTTTTATCAACATAACCAACATCATATGACAAGGGTTAGGGTTTATGTTGGTATGCTCATAGAATTGCTGGTATTCATGTACTGAAGTTGTGTGGATCTTACTAAAAAATGTGCTCTACTGATTTGTTTCTTGGATGTTACAAACAAAAACATGTGAGGTTGCTTGGCTTTATTTTGATTTTAAATTGAGCATTGATCCAACAACCCTCTGAGACACTCAGGGGAATCATCTTATGTCTACTTAAGTGTTTCACTGCATCCTGAATTGCCCACTTCATCTTGTGTCAGCCAGTTTCCCCTCAGTTCGCACATTCCTGTGACTCTCCGCCATGATTCAAGGTGTCAGCCATTCCTTCACTTAATGGCTTGAAATCCACCATCAACCCATTTACTGTCCCATTCCTGCAGGTGGGCACTGATGCCCACAATCAAAATAGCTTATGGATTTAATTGTAAATGTTTTTCACCCGCATGGAGCATAGCGGTCAATTGGGTGGGATGTGAGGACCACATTATGATATTAAAGCTGACCATCCACCAGCTCCGGAGCCAAAGTCGAAATCATTATTCCACTCAGATCACAGCGAAGTAAAGATGGTGGTAGACTTGTATAATGATGGCTTGCTAAGTTGATGCTTTGATGAACTCATCAAAGAACTCGTGTTTCTGCAATGCTGTTCTCGTGATTCGATTAAAGTTTTTTCTTTCGATTAAAAGATTTTGCAGTAAAGTAAAATTCTAAGTCTACAGTATAACAGCAGATGAAAAGAAGTTCAATGAACAAATCATCACCTCAGTCAATTTCTTGGGAATGAGGAATGCTGAATGAAATAAATTCTGTATAAATGAAAATACATCCACAGCAGACAACTGTTCCCATTACCTGGACAGAGTTGAGGTGGCAGTACCCATTAAGTGGGAAGCGGATGACATGTGTGGAGTCATGGTTCCAGCCGGCATTGACAGAGTTGCACATGACGTCACCGATTTCCGGGAACACGTCTTCAATCAGGGCCTTGTCACCGCTGAGTGTGATCCTCTCACCCAGGTCAGGTGCGACACGGACCACCAGGCACTCGCAGGGGCGTGACACCCGGCCCAGCTCCTGGTCCTGGCGCCAACGCTCCAGCTCAGCAAGCATGGGCTGCAGCTGGAAGTATCGCGCCTCCTCATACAGCAGACTGTAGTCCTGTGGGAGAAGGGAAAAGGGAGTTGACATCTTAGGATACAGCAAAAACGATATGTGTGATTATCTGCAATATCAATTTCATGTTTTTTTTGTTTTTTTAAACATGGCAAATGGGGTATATTATTTTGTATCCTGGTGGTCTAGAGGTTCAGTACACTGACCATGTAATATCCCATCCCTCATTTCTTGTCAGCTCTTTACTCTCTCCAATCTAGTTATGGCAAAGATGCCCAAATAGTTAGTGGAGCCAATATCAACACAGTGAATAACTGGACATATTTACCACAGAACACTGAAGGAGTTTAAAAGTTTTGTTGCATACTACATAAAATTACAAACTAACAGTAAGAACAGTATGTGACTCATGCTGGGCCATGAGGTCAACATTGAGAGGATTATAATTAGCAGAAAATGTTCCAACATAGCGTTGTGTCAGTATCATTAATCTAATGTGTAGACAAAGTAATAGGAATGTTTTTAATTCTATATACTTAAATGCAAATGTCTCCAAAACAAAAACATCATATAAACTATATATATATTGTTAAGCCACGTCCCATGTATTTTAAGGTAGACTGAACTGAACTGGAGGAAGCTGGTAGCCAAAATGCAGCCTACAGTCCATCTTGCTGTACTAGAGAGCAAAATAACAGATAACATAATAAGTTATTCAGTTTAAGGTTGTGATTTTTTTTCTAATGTGGATCCAAACCAAAAAAGAAACAACAGAGGAGCCTGAAAACCACTGTTCTACATGAATGAACAATAAACCATGGCGAAGACACCATTCAGCAAAAATTACTAAAGATCCAGAGTGGAGGAGATGTAGTGCGACACGTAACACAGGGTTGCGTGGGGTAGAGTATCAGATCCTTTACCCGCAGGACTACAGGGCCTAAATTGCACCACATTCAAGTTTTCTCATGCTCTTCTCAAAATCTACTCAATGTGAATGTGGCCTTAGCCTGAACTCAAGCCTGTCTTTTGTCTCTGCTTATTTTAGCTGACATACTTTCCACTGATTGAGTCACACCGTGGACAGTCCATCAGATAATGTGGTTATTTGTTTCCTCCCAGGGCAAGTTAAGTAATTAATGACTAAATGACACATAAGAGCAAAAAAAAAAAGGAGGAATGCTAAGGTGTCACATACAGTGAGGCTCACTCTGGACGGACACTTGGCACGAGAACATTGAGCGCTGAAGAAATCTAGCACATGCAATGTGGTCATGAGCAGTAATTTATTTGTCTTGATACAAGTGTTTTTCTTACATATCTCAAAAGAATCTTTGGCCACTAATAGCTGGAGGGGATCTCATGATCAGTAAATGCATTAGCTTTGTTTGCCTTGATATTTTGTCTCCAGCATGGGAACCGTTTATAGCAATTCAAGGAGGACAAGTGACCAAAGGCATTCCACGGCCTTAGCATTAATCGTGTGTGTTAAGTTGTAGGACTGCTGACTGGCTGATGGGACTTTACAGTTTCTGGTATGGACATCCACTCACTTTGAAGTCGTCTGGGATGAGGAGCTTGGACGTCCTGAGGAAGTTGAGGATGTAGCGGAACATGTGTCCATCCCTGTCAATGAAGTAGTGCTGCTTCAGGCTGTCCAGGACTATAGGCTCTGTGCCATCAAAGAGACGACCAATTCTACTCACAGAGAGGGGAGGGGTGGTGGGTTAGGCCAAAAGGGAGGGAAGGAGGGAGGCAGGGGGGACAACATGTCAACATTAACAATCTTATATTTCTTCATTTTTGAATGCAAAGGTTTTTAACATCAGTTGTGAACTAATGCATTATCTATATACTACTCTTGAGCGTATCTGTTTCTGTTTCTTGCACCTCGCATGGTGGGAAACACAGGATAGGAAAAAGAAAGAGAGAGAGGCAAAAATGATACCGTGAAGCAAGAGCATGTGCAAAGGGATGTGACTCACTCATTTTCCCCAGAAAGAAAGAAAGAAAAAAGAAGATTAAAAACAGAGGTGGTCTGAAAAGGTCAGGGCCAGCTGGTAGTTTGTTGCTTGAAGCAGGGTGCCAGTCACCCTCCGGCCTGGGCTCGGAGCGACAGTGCAGCCTCCCAGCCTCCAGATGGCCCCATGCCCTTTGGCCCTTTACTGCTGCTGTGACATCTGTCAGAATAACCAAGTTGCTTTTGTCTGTACACTGCATTCTGCACTTGAAGCTCCTACAAATTGTGTACCGCTCAAAATAACTGTGGGCTTTACTTCACAAGGAAACATTTTGTGATACTACCTAAGAAATCCAAAAGCATCTGAAACTACAGATTTGTTGGATGGAAGGAGAAAACATTTCATATATACTCAGTTTCTCCACCAAGTGCATCCATGAGATATTTCTGTGATTTGAAGAGATGTGACATTTGACTGTTAATGTCACAGGATGACACATTTGGCTTGAACTGAAACTCTCTATAAGACTCTGAAAGGTCCACAGTCTCCTTCCCTGTTTCAAGCAAAATACTGAACACAAACATTCACTACTGGCCAGAAAACCACAAACTATCTCCATCACACACTTAAAATACTGATGCGTGGTAGAGAAGACTCACCGGGATTCTGGGAATTTTGTTAAGGTGGCCAGACTGCTGGTGTACATGTGTCCGCCCACATCAATGTGCACAGGGGCGTTGGACTTGGTGAGCTGTGCAGGTGTTGGGATGCCCTGGTTGCTCAAGGGAGACACTGGTGACCGTGTGATCATGGGCCTGGACATGCTGGAGCGATTATCCTGTTAAAACACAACACAAGGCAGAAAATATTATAACACAAGTAGGAAAGACAGATTAGGGAGATGCATTCAATTCTGTTTTTCTTCTGCAGATCAAGATGAAAAATACACAATTACAGCCACGTGCAACTTGTTCATTAAGATTTTGAAAATTTGAGAGAAAAATGTAAAAAAGAAATTGATAATTAGACAGTAATCTTAATATTTCTGTATCACAACACACTCCACAGTCAGGAGTGAAAGGAAAGATTTTCATCTCTGCAAGTTAGAACAGCCTGACCTTGACCTGAATGCTGCCACAATCCACAAGCAACCACTCCTGTGGGCCATAATCTCCAAAACCAAATTAATTTGGAGCATCAATCTCTACAGTCTTGGAAATGAGCAGTAATGACTCTTGATTTGAATACTGTAATAGGATTTGGAGAAATTGTCTCCTGTTAACCTACAAACACCATTAGGAGACAATTTGTGTTACGCTCTAAGAAGAAAATGACTTTATCCCCAAAAGTTACAGACCCCGAGTGAAGATGGGACTCAATCCAAGTATCTGTAACACCTCAGTCACTGAGGGGTGCTGTGTGTGGAGTTAGAAATGACACACATTTTCTCATTATCTGAAAATGAATAAAACTGGTTTAACAGTAAATTAAAGCCGAAAGAAAAACGGCACTGTGCGTGCGTGATATTCAAATAACGTGACAATAGTGCGCACTCTGCGTTGAAGCACAGCAGGAAGACAGTCTATTCACACACTGCATTCAATAAACCCCAAGTGTCTGTCACTTCGCTCCTCCAGCGAAAGTGACAGTTCGACCCCAGTCATGCCGTAATTTCTCCTTTCCCCCCCCCTCCACCCGCCCCCCCTAGACAATATCGGACTTTACGCATTTACCTGCGCCGGCATCACTGTGTTTGGAGAGGAAGTCACCGAATGGTCATTTTGCTTGAGAGATGCCGCGGGAACGGGCTCTCCTCTGACAGCGAACATCAGCGAGGGCTCCCTGCACTCCGCCGCTCGGATCGGGAGCCGTTTGAGAGAAGCGTGCACGGGCTCATCCACAGAACTGATTGGACGCGGTCGCTTTCTCGCTTTCTGATGCGTTAAGTCCATGATGTCCGTTTCGTCCATTACAACGCGGGCTTTGAGCTTAACGGATAGGACGCGGTCGGCTTTTCCCAACGCACCTGCCAAATGTGGAGAGGCGTGAAAAGCGGGGTAGCGAACACCGGGGGAAGAGCGGCGCCGTGGCTGTCACACGGAGCAGCTTCTTTGCAATGGCTGGGAGAAGTCAAAGCCCCCGACAACATTAGCATTGTAGCGCCTGAGGCTCTTTTGGGCTGTCGCTGTTTCAGTGGCAGGTGTGTGTGTCGCATTTTCAGAATAAAACTAATCCTGCCTCACAGACAAAAAAGAAAAAGAAAAGGAAAGAAAGATCGTCTGGTTATGCGAGTTGGGGTCGGTCACATCTGGACCTGTCACCGCTGGCCTTTGCCCTTTTTTTTTTTGGAGCAGTGTTTCTGCGTTCGGTCGCCCTCCCGGTGCTGCTGCGCGTGGTTCAGCAGCAGTTTTGATCAGCAGCCTAAACCCTCCTTGACACAACAAAGTCTAAAGTTCAGTGAAAGAACCCAAACGGTGACCAACCCACTCAACCACCTGGACAAAAATGCCCCTCCACCCACAAACACACACACATCACTCATAAGCACCTGACTGATCGTGATCTTACCAATCACACTAAAGCATTTCCAGTTGCCCAGATGCATTAATACAAATGCGGAAGCGCATAAAATGCTCTTTTCATCATTTGTACAAGATATTTATAATAACTCAAGTGCCCTTTATGTGCACAAAGAAACATCACATTCCTCCAAAACAGCAGCCTGTCCGACAGCACAACACTTAACATCTTGTTGATCCGGCTATATGACAAATGTGAGAGTTACTGTATGATCACTGCAGTGTGTAAACACCACCTCAGATGTCCACATCCGCATTGCAAAACCACCACAGCAATGACTTCATGGAGTACAAAACCAAACCACAACATGTCCACATGCTGTTAAAAGTACTGCCACAGCACTCTCCTGGGCTGTTTTTCTTTGATAGAAAATGCAGGGAATCCACAAATTTTAATAACATTCAGATTAAAATTAATTAGTTCAACCACTGGCCTTAAAACATCCACATTCCTGCTTCGCATTGGCAGTGTGAGTTTCACACCTAGATACCCAATTAGCAATTAAGCTTGCCTTTGAGTGTAGGCCTCCAATGCGGTGTGTGATCCTGGTCTGATTTGCATGCCGCTTGTGCACGCGCTGATAAGCGCAGGCAGCAGCCATATAGTTTTAAAATTCAACTCCAGAATCCCTCGCAGAAGGCAAAGGGGCCTGCAGGGCAAAAGAGAGAGAAATCACATGGCTGCTCTTCAAAAGGGGACCTGTGTAAGGCAGCCGGCAAAGTGCGTGGGATCACACTCAGAATGCAGGTAATTTGTTCCCTGACTAATTTGTGGAGATGGTGGTGTGTGTGTGTGTGTGTGTGAGAGTGAGTGTGAGAGTGACTGTGTGCCTGTGGAGAGTAAGTTCTGAAAACAGCTTGGTGGAATTGGATTTCCTCAAAGCCTTGTCATCGCAAAGGTGGATTGAGTGTAAAATCTGTAAGGCATTATGGAAAATTGCAGGGGTGAGAGAAGAGAGAGTGAAAGAGAACGGGTGGCTGGGTGGGTGGGAGGGTAGCGGGTTGTGGGAATGAGCTCTTATATCACAAAATCATTGAGTTGTTGGAAGTTAAGATACATGTGTTGTGGAGCTTTTCTCGGACTGATCACATTTCTGTGTTTCACGCTTATATCTCAAGGACAGTTCAAAGGTAACCACATTTCTACCTGTTGCCATTTTGAAATTGGCAGAGTGGTACAAAAGTTTCCCGTGCGACAGAGTTTTGTGGACGTGTCCCAAAAGTTTCCAGCCTTTGTGAAACAAGTCGAAACGTATGTGTTTAGGGAATTTGCTCGTATACCCAGCTTGTGTAATTTTGTTGCACCACAATATGCACAAACAAATCAAAACCAGGCACACTGCATCAAAGCCGGGAGTACTTGGGCTGCTCCAGTTACTCCTGTTGTTTTCCATCACAGTCTTTCAAGGCTTTAATGCTAAAACATAATTGTAACGTCTTCTTTACATCTCAGGGAACAAACACTACAACTATGTTTATCTTTAGTAAGATAATGCAGGGTATTACCCAAAAATGCTCCTAAGATTTTGGAAGCAAGCACCTGTCTGCTATTGCAATAATCAAAGGGCCTGTTGGGATCAACAACAAACTAGTTTTACATTTTTCATCCCAAAATGCAGCTCTTCAGTGTTGCAACATATCACAAAAGACACAATTAGCATTTCAGATCGGGGGCATTCATATTCAGTTCGAGGCAGGCAGACTGGTATTTACATAATCTGGACGGGTCGTGTATGCTGTGTTGCCCATGGCCATTTGTTTCAAATGTCCACAAAACACAACCAAGACTTTGGGTTAACTTCAGTCACTGTAAAGGCACAACAATGTAACAGGTAGTGACAGTAGTAACAGAATGGTCTGGGTAAATATTGTCTGGTCAGGTGTGTATCACTTTGGATTTCAGAAATGGACATCTTTAAACATTTTAATATAACTTAATACACTGTCACTAATGCTTTTCTATCTTTCATAGCATGTTCATGTAAGTCCTGAGTTGTGGCAATAATGTTTGTGTTTGAGTACAAAGATTTACAACATTGTCTGTGGTCCGCATCATGTCAACCTCACAAGTCAAAACTTCAAGCTAACCAAACTTGTTAAAAGTATATTTCTCAAACAGCAAAAAGCTCTGTAAGTTTGTGGTGACAAATATAGAAATGTGTTCAGTGTAACAAAAATACTTTGGGAAAAGAATGAAGAGGTTGCCAAGCAGATAAACGTTAACCAGAGGAAGGATATCTTGTTGACCTCTTTATTTAAGAGAAATGTGATTTTCTGGATAAACCACTTTTTAACCCTGGAAAGTAGAGGTGTCAAATAAGGGAAATAATCATTTGCAGCGCCTCTGGATCATGGTTATCTAATCTGAGTTTGAGAATCCACAGAATCAACAATGTCATAAAACTCGAGCCTCTCGGTTATCAATGATGAAAAGGCAATCTGAACTGATACAAAGTTTCACATCTCACGTCCGAGCCAGTTACCGATCATATTTTTCAAACAGAAACACACCATTTTCCCCTAAGTTTTATTACAAGCTGTCTACTTCAACATCAGTATTTTCTGGAGTTACTAACAGTACATCAGCATGACATCACAGATACGGAAGTGTGATCAGTGCCTGATTGCTGCAGGCTGTTGGAGACTGTTGTGAACGTTCACTGGCACAGACCAAACTGTCCCAGGGCACAGGAGTGGCAGAGCCATAAGAGCAGATATAATAATAATATAATAAGTACTTCTCCCCAAGGAGTTCCAATTAACAAGTGGAGCACCTCTAACTTAGAAACAATGATGAATTCTGACAAATGTGTAATATGGATTAACCTCCCTTTTAAATATTTGTTATCAGAGTCTGATTGTGTTATTTGACTGGGGAACATGTGTACAGATGCTGTTCATACAGTGAGGTAGTATGGTTTTGTTGTTACAGCGCCATCAAGTGATCAGTCCTGACAACCCAACATCTCATTCTCAATCTGTTTATTCATGCGCCCTCTGAAACTGGTGAAACCGAGCATTGGCTTTCATTACAGGTGACCCAAATTTAGGGGGTATTGTTTATAATGTTAATGTCTTTGAAAGTCTCGCCCTCTCTGCAGTATAGTGAGAAATGTTAGTAACCATATGCACACACTCAAACATATTTTTATTTAGGATGTAATATACAATTTTAAAGTATAAACTTTATTAACCTTAGTAGATGTGTATTTACACAATACATTGTCCCATTAGCGAAATAGGTCGAGATTATGACTTAGTAAACTATATTTGCCGATTCGCATTCGGACATTGGAGTTGATTACGCGCGGCGCGGTCAGAGAGCCAAGAGGGGAAACGAGAGGACATAATTCGCTCCTATTTTTGTCTTCGTTTACATAAATATGACTCTCTTAACACTGTCACGGCTCGTATTGAAGGATGATTCACAGATTCTGCATTGACGTGTCTAAAAGGTACATCCTGTCTTACAGAATAAGAAAAACGCCTGCGGCAAAATTACTCCACAATGGCGTCTTTCATTAGAGGATCTGGGGCAGCCAGGAAATAGAACTGTTTCACGACAAAACTGACTTCAAAAAATATCCATGTAAACGAAAAATGCAGGTTTGAGTAAGTTATGAGCAAGTTATAAAGCAACAGCGACACGGAGACGGCGATGTGTTCGGAGCTGAAACGCGCCAGGAGCGAATTCACACGGTGGACAAGTAGAGTGTTTGCTCGACAAGATCGCAGTCTAATCGGCTGTTTGTTTAGATCACATGTACCAAAGCTTCGTACATTGTAGCCACGCGAATACATTTGTTCAGTATCCAAGGAACAATAGCCAGGAAGTGGTTAAATATTTTTTAAGAACTGTACCGCTCGAATCACTTGGCACATGCGTAAAAGCTGCTGCGCCTCAATGTCCCAGTCCACCCAGCCACGGAAATAATAGCAAACCAAATAAATCTCCGCTTACCTGAAACATAGAGCGGCATAAAGTATCTTTTTATGCACCTTTTCCCTCCGATTTGGCCCACGATCTGCTTCTCTTCCTACACCAGTGAGAAATGCAATAGCTTGGCTAAGGTAGACAGAACAAAATACTGAGAATACTTGCTCCAGGGCTCCGAAACCCCTCAAGGCAAAGATCAGGATACAATTAGCTCATGTCTCTGCCCCAGTCTAAACCAATCTGCAGAATAAAACTCCGAGCAAAGAAAGAGATCACAGCAGCAGTGCCTCAGTCTTTGTTGAGTTTATGTTTTTATAAAATCAAATAAAGAAATCTTTTTTTTTTTCAGCATTTACAACACCCTCACTTCTCCTGCCTCCAACTTGCCTATTGCCTCCCTCTCGCAGAGAAGCTGATTTTAATCGTTATGATTAGTTTTGATGTAACGTTCCCTCGGGCGATTGCTACAAATGGTTGGAGTGTTTCTTTGCCAGGGAGGAAAAGCAGCAGATGATGATAATTATATAGATTGTTGGTGGAGTCCTTTGATTTCTCCCCCCCCCCCCCAACAACATATCAAACATCTAACCTATCTAGCCTTTAACACGTGCCATACACACTGCATGTGCATCAGGCAACTTGTTGATTAGCCTGGATTCAGCTTATTAAATTAATGGAATGTGGTTAATGAAATTCTCACTCTGTAGTTTCTCCTTTGTAATCTTTTCAGTCTCTTTCCTCCCTTTGGACAACCTCCAAATGACGTAGTTGTATAAATAAGCACTTGCAGCTTGCCTTGCCCCAATCAAGTCTGAATCAGTGCCTGAGGGTGATGTGCGAGCTCATTTCAAATGTTCAACCATGCATGATTTCAGGAAGATTGAGGCACTTCTGAGGCTTTTAGATTTACTTGGGGGATGCAGTCAGCAAAGGAATTACATGTTTACAGTCATTCCTTTTGTAAAGTTCCTTCATGTGAACATGCAGAGTTATTCTGTGTGAGTCAAGAGTGCTGCTTTGTGCGCAGCTGGTCACAGATCTGAAACAGTTATTTCTTTACATTCTCAACAGTTATCCTTATGCCATACACAGTGGAATCAGGCTGAAATACCCGCTCTTGCGCCCCCTACTGTTTAGAGCATCAATTTTTTTTTAACAGCAGCTATGAAAGGAAATCAGTTTGTCCATGTTATTGTAACTCTACCCAACTTTAAAAGCAGAAAAAAGCATGAGGAAAGTACAGAACACATATTTACAAACAGGCTATGTGTTTTAATGTTCATCCAGGGAGAAGATGGACTCCAAGTTTGTTTTGAAGTTCAAGCAACTATGGAATAAGAATGCCACGTCAAGGGAGCAGTGACCGATGGATGCAAATGCACAAACAAAAGCATTTTCCAATTCTCCTCATCAAAAGAGTTCCCCTCTCACAGCATCTTTTGTAGATGATAAACAGAATTGCTTTTGTGGAAAGGCCAGCTATCCCCTGCCCATTCGATCTAGGGACCATTAATCTTTCCACTTTTTTGACCAGAATGTCCCACAGGAAAACCAACACAGGATTAAAGCGTTATGATGAAGTTATTTGCCCCAGAGGTTACTGGCTGGTGTACGATACACCAAGCCCCAATTATCATCCTACAAATACTGACACACACATTTTCATGCCATTAGTCTGACAAACCATAGTGAACGAAGAACACCCCAGGCCTTAAAATACCACACGTTATCCATTTTCCACACAAATGGAGCCCATTCATAATGGGATCCTCTCACTTCAGTATTCAAAATATGCATCAGATGTTGTTGAGACTAACCAGTGCAGATCTTTGAATACATGTGGTGTTTGATACCAAAAAAACAAAGTCACTGTTCTGATGCCGCTGTGGAAGGGGAGTATTATCCCTGGATCTAGACCTAACTGCTACAGCAGCAACAGCAGGCCAGTACTGACTGCCTGCACCATATTCTGGTGGACAAATTATCCAGATTGATTGCAGATGTGAGTTTGCCGCAAACAGAAACAGCCTAGCCTGCATGACATCATCGGGTTAGAAATGCATACACAGGACAAAGGAGAGCGGAATCCTGGAAAACTTATTCTGTTTGCTGGAATTTTGAGAAACTGATTTCAGTTCACAAAAAAGAAACCCCCCAAAAAACAGACAAATTAGTTTGGTTACCTGTCTTTTCTGTCAAACTTAAACACTCGAAGACACAGTCATCGTCTTACAAATTAAAAGTGAGATTCATAAAGAATAAATCTCCCCCTCTCTTAACTCACGGCACTCAAGGGTTTTCCAGCTACAGCTTAACTTAGTGGCTAATGTTAGCAAACATCAAACAGATATTGGTGTATAATGGACATCACTATACACATCACTCAGTCCATATGCTGACTTATGATGACCCTTGCTTACTTGTGCTACTCTTTGACAGCATTTTAGCATTTAGCATTATCCTGTTCTGGTCACTTGTGGCCAAAGTGACTGCTTGTGTTTTACAAAAGTTATGCAATTTCACTTTTAAACTGGGATTTGACACCATTTAAACACTGAAAGGAAGGCTCTGTTATATCATTATTCATTTAATGAAAACATAGTCTAGACTTTTTGGCATCTGGCATCATTTTCATATTTAGAAGCAAAGATACTGCTTTGCTTTTGAAATCTTTTGTGTCAGCTTATATTTAATGCATGTAATGTTAATATGGGAACAACTGTTACACTCATTGATTGGCATTAGCCTTTCTGGTCCTTGCAAACCAGTCAGTGTCAGCTAAGAAAGATGTTGGTTTAGCCTCAGACCATGTTAATTACTGCTCCTATACTCACCACACCCCTCTAATGGCCTGGGGTTATGTAAGAGAGTGGGATGGAAAAGGGAAAGTGCTGAAGCTTCTCCAGAGCCTGACTCAATCTGCCCTGCAGGGTTGCACAGTTTTAGGCCAGAACTGTTTATCAAATATTATCTTTGGCACAATGGAATTTAGCTCTGGCAGTTGCTACAATGTAGTCCAAGTCATACGATCAGTTATGGCTCTGGAAGGCTAAATATTAACAATGGTTTTTATATAACAGATGAGCTCTTTTATTCAGTTAGTATTAGCAAACAGTAAAGACAACTGACACACCTGTGCACTATAGTTTTGTCTTTGTTCATGCTCATGCATGTACATGTCTCTGCCTCACTGCTACAATGGGGTTATTACATCTTACAGCAAGCACGGCACACACGGTAGTCTACTCTGCTCATGAAATTTATTTAGTTTTCTATTTCACAGAAGTGATCAAAAACCATGATTTTGTAATGACAAGTCACTTTTTCTCTGACTAAGAAAGATAAGGATCCCTATGTATGGGATGACGTTCCACCCATCCCACCCACAGTGGACAGAGAAGTCAGTGACAGTACTATGAGGGGAGGAGAGACAAGAGGAGGGGGCTGCTTGGGTAATGCTGGGAGGCTCTAATAAAATGTAATCCTATTATATGGTTCCCACTAGAGGGCAACAATAATAAAGGTTTCCCTAATAACACGAGCAGACCAAACCCAAATGGAAAACAGCTCCTCCGGTCAAGTCCCACACTTGTACATATATCCTCTCATTAACCCAATTGCTGTTGGGCCACATTACACCGACAGGCCTTCGAGATTTAGCCGTGATGGTGAGGCAAGAGTTAAGTCAAACAAATGTGTTTCATCAAACTGCAGTTTGGGCTGCTCTGCATAAAGGAATTGAAGGGGGGGGGGGTATAGTGAGGGAATGCGTGCGGGTGGGAAGTTGGAAGCAGAGCCCCGAGGAAACCAATCAGAACTTCTCCACCCTCCCTTCCTGTGTCAAAGCCAACGGGGTCTCAGGTGTGTGTTACAGGAGCTAATACCTCCCAAACTTGATTGTTTGTGTTAGAGTAATCAGAGTTTTGTAAATTACCATTTTGGAAACGATAGTCCTATCATTGGTAAACAAAATCTCACCATAGTGGAGGAGCACCACAAACTAGACATCATGAGATAATACTTGATAGCTTAGTAAACTTCCAAATCAATATGAAGTTGAATTTAACTCGTAAAGTTACAAAAGGATGGAATTTCATCGGATGAGCTTCTTCACAAACAAACTCTTTGCACAAGGACAGTGGAAGTGACTTTCTTTGACTAATATTAACGAGAAATGGCAATCTGGGAAAAAGACGTAAACACAAAGTCTCATATTTATGTGATTTGATAATGTAATGAATGAGTTATTTCGCTTCCTAGCTATCTCACATAAATGCAGTAAAATATTTATCATAAGTGACAAGGTGAGTGAGAATATCAATCATATTCTCAAGACAGCTTGAGTTATTAAGTGAGCCAATGTAACAGTATTACAAAACCCAGAATAACAAAGTTATTTATCTCTCTCTCTCTCTGCATGTGTGTATGTGTGTGTACGTGGAGTTGTGTGCGTGTGTTTATGTGTCTGACAGCATCAGACAGAGAGAGAGAGAGAGTGTCGCATGCCTTCCTGTTCCTGTACCACCCTCCAACCCCAGAGCCGCAGACTCAAGGCAGTTTCCAGAATCAAACAATTTCACGCAGCTACTGGAGGAGGAAATGAACTGAGCCCAGAGCAATAATAAAATTATACAAATGTTATTACAGACTCGCCTGCTACTGTCCTACTTTAATTCAAATTTGGGCACTCCAGGCGGTGCTGGTGGCAGAGACCTTCCTGAATAAATCAACATTAGCTTACGTCTAAATTATTAAGGAAGTGGGAGACTTTCTTGTTTATAGTATGAATTATTAAACAAGTGTTTAACGCTGTTTTTCTTCATGAATCCCCAAATATTATTTGCTAATGATCTTTAAGGTGTGTGTTTTATCTTTTGCCCCTTCTGTTGTATGCTGGGAATTGAGAATCTGAATTTTCAAGTTGCAAGAAATCTGTCTGTTCTCAGTTAGATAAGCATGAGATGCACTCAGAGATATACTTTGCTGGCATCTGTATGATGTGCAAATGAAGCCCTAGTTATAACAATATCCCCATCATATAGCCATTGTCATTTGCAATGAACGTGAATGTAATGTATGGAGGCAGCAACTGTGAAGACTATCCATGCATTATTAGTTTTCTGCTCATTACTTGCTGATGTTAACAATGATGTTAACAAACAGACAGCTACAAAAGTGTTGGTCTATTATTTGCTGTCACTTTTTATTTGCCTTTTCCTAATTGATGGGTCTATAGCAAGCCTTTGGAAGTTCGTCAACACGCAGAGAGATTATTTTTATAATGAAATCTTAGGATTTGATTGGCACTTTGCAGCATCTGCTTATTGATGTAAGAGCATGACCATGTTTCACAAGGAATGTCAACAGTATCTTGCTCTGTATGCACACAGAAGCCCACACATGAACACTTTTTAACATTTGACTCTCCCTCACCAATATGAAATTCACAACAGAAGCAATTTCCCAATCCAACATGGACTGCTCTCCTCACCTGTCTCCCTCTATTTAAACTTCAGATGGGCGTGGGCCGATAAATCAAAACCGAGTGAGCCCATTCCCCATCATCTGTCCCAAGAGGAAATAGTCAATGCATGAAACATCAGATTTATGTACTCATTTATTTAGGCTATAAAGATGATTAAGGGGAGCTGAGAGGGTGCTGGCCCCGAGCCACTGAAGCCTTAAGGGATACAGGCAGCATGCCTGCAGGTAAAGGATAGTGCTGCTGAGAAATTCAGCGCTGTCCATTTTCAACTCCAGAAGGCCTTGAAGAACAGCATTCGAACACATCAACAATCTCACACTACTTTTTGACTTTCTACTTTCGACTTAACATTATTTTAGGTTAAATCTACAACTCTCTGCAACCATTAAATAGAGAAAAGTATTGAGGAAAAAGCAGTGGTAAAAATAAGAATCCCCTCACAAAATTGTCGGAATGCCAAGAATGCCAAGGTTGAGAAAAAAGATACTTCACTATTAACACGCTTTTTTGCTCCTATTCGAGTGCTGGGTTCCTGTTATAGGGCTATGGAACACTTAATCCTCCTGTGTAGTTCTGAATTAATGGCCTGGACCAATTTAAATGAAATGTGTCTCAGACTTATGAATAAAACTGACTTGTGTCTACCCACGTTTGCAGTGTAACCTGTATATCTAAGGCTCGTGGCTGCCCTCCCCTGGAGAAATACAAATGGGAGCATTATTGCAAAGCAGGTGATTCACACTGTGGCCAGTAGGTGATGCTGATGTCACACATTAAAACTGCACCTACATGGAGGGGAAATCGAATACAAATTTTGATTTAGGATTTGAATTCTTCTGGCATTCTCTTCTTGCAAAACGCAATATAGTTGCACCATGTAGACAACTCCAGTTGATGCAGCAGGATCAGTGGAGCGGATCATTTCCTCCACGTTACAGTAAAAGATTGAATTGCACCTGTTCTTTCAGCTAAGGAAATAAAGTGTAGACATAACAGATCGCTTCTATTTCGTATCATAAAGTGGTATCATTTCCTGTGCTCTCTGCTGATGATTACATAAAGCTATTCTCAGAGACTTAACTCACAAGGACTACACATCACGGACATTTATCTGACCATAGGGAGACATAATCTAAAGGTAGATGAGCCACTCCATCATTGATCTGAACCTTTCCTCTCCCCAGTGCAGCTCCTACTATCAGGAACAGAAAAGCCTTATAGATATTGTTATTAGATTTCTTGTGAATGTGAGGAAGATGTAGATTTGTGCAGATATCCTGTTTGCATGTTTCAAAACATATTAATAAGCCAAAGGCAAATAATTAAAAATGACTTTATTGTTACAACTTATTATTTTTTACATTGTGTAGCGCTTCCAGTTTGTCAGCTCAAAACAAGAACCGATCAATATCTGAACACAAATTATTAAGACAGATCATTCAAATATCTTATCAGCAAGTTAAATATGTGTTAGAAATGTGTTATACAAACTAAATCTAGATCTATAAAATAAAAACAGCTAAGCATCACAATTTATGAAATAAAAAAATAAAATTATTATGAAGATATAGATACAAAAAACCTAAAAAAGTGGACTTTTACTGTGTTTCCATAAAGATGGACTGGTTGAATGACCAATGCACTGAAAATAGAGAGCACTGTAATACAACTCTGATAATAAAGCTTTTCAGAACTGTCTTACTTGAGACCTGCAATGTGCTTAATGATCAGAAGGAAAATGTCTGCTGTTGATACATATACAATACGTGGACCAAATGTGACACTAATCCAAAAATAACAAGAGTGCTTTTTCTTTCTTCACTTCTCCAGTTCAGATGACCTCACATAATTGGTTGACCCTAGATATATACAATGTGCGCCACATGCCAACACTGCTTCTAAATCGTTCAAGGAGGGCCTCAGGAGAAGTATTGAACAGATTGTAGATGTTTGTGGGATTGAGCCATAACATCATATTAGCTTTATGACAATGGGAGTAATTCAGCCTTGCTGTGAAGCCTCATGGACAGAAATCCTATTCTGCATTAAGGGTAGGGGGACAGGCTCAAGATGGATACTCCAAAGTTTTTCATTCTGCTCTACAGATTGGTCTCCAGTTCCAGTGCACGTGATAGTCATACTGAGGACAGCACTTCTCCCGTCGAGTCCTGGAAGGGATCTTTTTTCTCCAGATCAGACATGGTGTGGATGGAGCCCGGCTTGATGGCAATGTCCTCTGTCTCCACCTCCCTGTATTTCCCTGAGGGGTCCATCTGAAAGACCTGCTTTAGCCTCTGCTGTATGTCAGGGTCAGGGCAGTACAGGTACTCATAAAGACCAGCAGCCAGGATGCCCCCAAGAATGGGTCCCACCCAGTACACCTACAACAAATAGAGAGGCATACACCTTAATTAACCAGCTGGTTAATCAGTGATCACAGGAAATGTTTTAAATCTGTCAACAGAATGCAGCAATGACAGCACTACCAAAACTGTCAAACTGTTCTGCTACAGATTGGGGAAAGAGGGCCAACCTTCATTAAAGACAGGTCGATCAGATCAAGCATTTGCCTCCAAGAGAAGACACTTTGGAATATGATAACAGCCACAGTGACAGTTACTGACAGTATTATAAGCCAAGAACATCATCCACTACACACACACACACACAACATGACACCATGTTGTCTGCAAATAGCTCAGTGGAAATAATTGCCTGGATACAAAAATTCAGAGCTAATACTATTTTACACCTTGTTCAGTGACATCCCATTATGTAGCTAGAGGTGAAAATGCTGTAAATTAGTTATTCTGTCGCACTTCTTTTGTTGGATGAAGTTATTATAATTTGTAAGGTTTTTATTAGGCATTTAAAACACCTCATTCTCCATGCATTTACTGATATAAGTGAAAGACTCTTCTTTGATTATATATTTAGGTCACAGCTGTTTTTACTGTTCTGCCGATGGTGTTGACAATGTGACCTTACCATGTTTCAACATGCCAACATGCCTCTACATGTAGTAGAGTTTGCCCTCTTTGGGACATTCAAAGAAAATCATCATTAGCTACTGCTAATTACTCCAGAGCACTTTGATATGGTACCATGACATAACATTCAAACCAGTTAGCTGATTTATTGTACTAGAGTGCAAATACTTAGTCATACAGAAATGACACATGTCCAGTCAAACGGACACTGCCATTATCGGGAGTAATAATTTGGCCACGCAAACTTCTACAAGAAAAATGATCCTCCCAAGGAAGTGTCTCTTACCCAGTGGTCCTCAAAGTTAAGTGTAACCATGGCAGGCCCAAAGGATCGAGCAGGGTTCATGCTGGCTCCTGTATAAGGGATCTATAGTAGAAGACACATAACACATGATAAAATGTTCTGTATCAGATTATCAACAGAGATGTGTTTTTAAGTATGAAGCTGTCCTACCTTGATCTACATGTTTTATGCTGCAAAATGTTTCTAAGGCAAGTCATAATATATGTATAAATGTATTTGCTAAACAGACCCAGGCAGGAATCAGTTGAGCAGTGTAAGATATAATATCTATTTCCCTGTGCATTCATTTGCTCTGCAGGGTTCAGGGAGCCCCCAGAGATTGGTTGCTATGCGATGGCAGCCTCCAATAAAGATGTGCACGTGGGTGTGAATTGGTGAGAAATGTACAATATCACACATTGAAGAATAGATGCTTTAATGCACCTGCTCTTTCTCCAAGAAGCACCAGTGCTCCAGTTTTCAGTGCATCCGGAAGAGGCTTGCACTTGGAACTAGTCTTGTTCTACAATTCTTTCATGTGGTGGTGTTAAATTTAATAGGATTTTGACATTTATCTCTAAATCAGTGTTTTGCTGATGGGGTTGGGATGGCAGGAGGTGTCTGCTGATATGTGTCTGGGGTTGCAGAATAATTTTAAATCAGTTATTTTGTAGTTAGACTTTCCTCTTACTGGAGTCATGAGGACTTTGGAGCCTAACAACAGGGTGAGAGGCCGAAATTATTTGAGAATGGCTGCTGAAAATATTCTCCTACCCTTCTTACCTTAACTGCCATTTCATATGTACATCTTATCTAACTCACTGGAGAGTACTTACTGCAAATAAGTGACCAATAGCTACAGCAAAGCCGATGGCAAGGCCAGCAGAGCCTCCTAGGTCTGTGCGTTTGGGATCACAGGTGGCGAAGACGGTGAAGACCAGTTCAAATGTGATAAGGAGTTCGACAAGAAGGCCGTGTCCTAATGAGATGTTGGTGTTCACCTTGGAAAGAGAAGATTTTCCTAATGAACGATGACTTATTTAAGTGTAAGAAAACGTATCATACACACAAGTAGAAATGAATATGGTCAGATTCTTACTGTGGTCACACCAAGGGACCCTCTAAGACCTGCAGGTGTGACTAGGTAGAGGATCCCAGCTCCTGTGATGGCTCCCAGGCACTGAGCCACCACATAGAACAACGCCTTTGCCAGGCTGAGCTTTCTAGTCACCACCATAGCTGCAGTGACTGCCGGGTTAATGTGTCCGCCACTGATGTGGCCAAAACATTGCACCATTGTAGCGATGCTCAGGCCAAAGCACAGGGAGATAAGGACTAGGTCAGCTGGGGGAGGCTTCTCCTCCCCTGCAGCCCAGTTGATGGTGGAGCCCAGACTGAGAAGGACAAAGATGAGAGTGGCCAGGTATTCTCCAGAAACAGCCCTCCAGAAGTCCTTGGTCCAGATCCCTTTAAAAGCCACCATTATGCTCTGACAGTTACACCAGGACAGGAACCTCCTGGCGAAAAGAATAATGAGCAAAATAATTAGCCTACTTATATATTCCTGGTGTGTGCCTGTGGCTGGAAATGTACTGAACCCTATCAGGATGGCTGCCTCTGGGCACAGCATTTATAACTTCACTAGGGATTTAAGCCAGTGACTTTCCATCTGAAAATGCCATACAGAGAATTCTTTAAACATTGTGTACAGGGGCAAAATTATCAAACTTATAGTCAAAGCATACAATGTACAATTGATGTCCCACATTGAACTTTAACCAGGATGGAGGACACATTTACATCTTTTGACTATTAATGTTGAAGAGAACATGATTATCACTAATTTAAACATCTGTTAAAGTTAATGTACATTGAAATTTAAAATTCAGTATTATTACATTTTGGTCAACAAGCCTTCAAGGCAACAAAGTTACACTGATAAATCCGTCATTTCTTTCCCTACGTCAAAAGGCAAAAACTTACCAAATGCAATTACATGTTCTCCCTCTCTCTGTCCCCGCTGTGTGTGACGTGTTTTCATTCATAAGTCCCGGTGAGTTATTCAACCAGCAGACACATCTCTCCCTTCATCACATCTAAAAGTTGAAATGGCTGTGACCTGTAGTACTTACAGGAAAGCAGCAGGCTGCGTGAACACAGGAGTGAAGCAGAGAGGTCTGTCAGACGAACATGATTCACACATTGTGCCACGGGATTGCATCCAGCAGCTTTATTAAGTTACCAACCAGGCATCAGCTCACGGGAATTAAACAGGCTGTTTGGGAGGAGGAGTCATGAGATTTGCTTGCTGGGCAAACAGTAGCACTGTTGCTACACAGTACACTACTGCACAGCGACTCAGTCAGCCTCAGCATCTTAGTCATATTACCGCTTTGAAAACATGCCGGAGTAACCATTTATCTATGTTCTATGACCATCATAATAGTAGTAATTTTAGAACAATGTACAGATATTATAGTAATATTATTGTGATATCATATAAGAAGCATCATTTGTTTAATTTAACTTGAATATTTCCATTTCAGAGGGAAATAATATTTACTCTGTTCCATTTATCTGACAGCTATAGTTACTTTACAAATCAAAAGTTTTCATGCAAAACATGTTGTTTTATAAATTATGATGCATTGTCATAGTAGTAAAAAGTTGCTCCAGCAATTGCAACATTTAAATACTTCTAAAATGTTAATCTTTCAAAAATAATAATAATGCAATAATATATATCATAACACAAACCTTTGAAAGGAACCATGCTAAGTTCATTTTGTTACTAATACTTTTGTAATTTGTATTTTGCTTAAACTGGGGTATTGCTATTTTAACTTAAGTGAAAGATCTTCTTCCACCACTGGTAAAAATATCTTGTAGGGCTTGATTCCCACACACCAATTTCTGGTAAGAGTCAAAGAGTTTATTTTTATTCTTTATGGTAGCTGGAATAAGGAGGGCATATTAATAAAATATAGGAATTAAAAAGGGCCTTGATTTGTCCTTTTGAAGTTTAACTCCAGGTCCAGGTTTAGAGGACGTGTAATAGCCCGTAATAAAAGGTTAAGTCTGTGTTAATAAAGTAAGGCAAATAAAATACCACATTTCTATTTTATCTGGATAAAGTGCTCAAGTGTTTGCACATTAAAAATGTACGTTGCTTTTCTCAAAACATTCCACGATAAGCCTCCAGGAAGAAACATGGCTTGTTTGGTATGAACACAAAGATAAACATGTTATCTTTATGTTGATCAGACAGTATGCTTGTAGGATGAATGCGGAGATTACAGTAAGAAAAGACACTCCCTCCTTTTTTACATTTTCCAGTTTTCATTAAAGACGTTCCTTTTGATGGTTACTGTGACCTCTACTTAAATATGTCTGTAAGTAAATAAATAAATACAATGAAAACACAATAACTGTATTAATTAAGAATGTTTTGAGACCTTTTACTATAACTGCTAAAATACAATTATCTGTACTCAAATATATGTTCCTGCTATTACTCAAACTAACTTCAGATGACAAAAAAAGGAGAATGAACTAAACTGAACAAGTGACAAAAAGTGACACAAGCTAGAAATGTTAATGCTTCATTTCATTACATGTAATTTTGGATTGGATTAAATATTCATTTCAGTGAATAATGAAATGAATGCAGCCCTATACCAGGTGTACATATACATTGATCTTATCAGAGCCCAAATTGTTACAAAATGTTTTCCCATAATTCCCTTAATAATAAAAATGCATGCAATAGGAAAATAATTCTACCCCCAATCTAAAGAATATGGTTACAATTTGTAACACTTTGCAACTATAATTTCATAATATCTATAGTTTTTCTGCACATGCTCACCCATGTGACCTTTAGTATCATTTGAGAAATTCCAAATCAAGGCAGGAGCCACTGGTGGCAGATTTTTTCCAGTCTGAATATAGCGACTCTAATAAAACTGCTTATCTACAAAGAACCACAACAAACCTGCACATGTACAATGAGACATGAAACTCTACGCATGTAATTTGTCGTAACTTTGTGTGACCAAACTTAATGATGCATTCAAAGACCATGTAAGTGACCTTGCTCTGAAAGAACATTCCCTTGAGATTTTCATGCCTTAATATGTTTCATGTGTTAATATTTGTCTTAAAGATCCTTCATACTCTTTTAGGCCAACACAGTAGTTCTGCTCGCCGTCAAGCAGCAAGAAGGTCAAGAGGAATCTGAAGGTGATTTATTATTTTTGAGATAATAAAAAAGCCCATTGGATGGAAAAATCTATGCAAAATATTTTATATTTTACCAGCACATTGTATCTTACAAAATAATATAAATGTTTTTTGTAGACACACTTTTCTTAATAAAGAAAATCGATTCTACATAGACTTTCTTTCTTTCTTTCCATCTCCCTTATCTGTGTTACTTTGAGTACTCTAGTTTAAAGTCACAGGCTGAATAACGTAAATAAAACATGGTGACCTACGTTTGTCCTCCATGTGTGCACAAAAATATGTCACCCACACACACATACATACACACTTTTACACATGTAAAATCCCAATTACATTATTTTTCTTTAATTCATGGACAACTGATTTCTTGTGCTGCAATACCAAAAGTTGCCTGAAACTTAACCTTTGCTCTGAATACTTTAACTGCTTTCCTTGGGATGGCCGTGAAGGTGGTAGATGTTAACCTCTAGAATTTCAACACGTACAGGCGCTGCAAGGATATCGCGAATGCATACTGCCAACAACTGCACATCAGTAACATGATCCATCCCATGATATATTGTGAAATGTGAAATATTTTTATCATTTAAAGAGGAGCTTTTGCAGTCTCAATTTGGATGTCAAGACATACTATTCTGAAAGAGGAGGAAGATATATTATTGTCACTCTTCACTCTTCACCAATGCCAACTTGTATCCTCTTGCACCTACACTCAAAAACAAGAGGATACAGGGAGCAGAGTTTTCATGGAAGAGGGTTCTCCTTTTTGCTTCCCTAAAATAAATAAGGCAACTCCGTTAAAGTTCATCCAGTTTAGTGGGCAACTCAAAGTTTCTCACAATATAAAAGTTAATTTCAAATGAATAATAAAATCAGGGTTAAACATTCTCCTCTGCAATGTCATTGCTTCAAAAATAAAAGTCAACACCATGGATAGGACAGCAAACAGTAGCACCTTGTATTCACCATACAATTAGATACAACCTGCACCATGTGCATAATGTGACAATTATGCATACGGTACAGTTTTATTTACAATGGTAAATATGGCCACAAGGCTTGCTCATTTTACATTGAATTTTAAATCTGCACACTATACAAACTCAAATATTAATGAGCTACATAAATCGTTATGAAACATTTTCTCAGTATCTTGTGGAGGATCCTGTTTCTATAGTTCCTCCAGGCGTCACACACATGAGTGGAGGTCTTTATTTACTAATTAAAAGCTTGCCTTAATTCTTCAGATTTGCATGTGTTTAAGTTACACTTGAGTCAATTAATGTTTGTTGATACAGTTTGAGTTCTGTTTGATCAGGGAACCGTCCTGCAGATCCGGCTGTTTGGTTTCCAGTGAAGAGTTTAGTTAATATGGTACGGCTCATCTTTTTTGTCATTTTGGGAACTTATCAAGATAATGGATTTACAATTTGTCATTGAAAACAGTGGAAACAAAACAGCAAAATTGGCTACTGGTGCATAACACATTTTACAGTGTGCCTTACAACATAGTAAAGTGGAGAACAATGTCAACTTGCCACTGTCCAAATGCATTTGTGTTCACTTATACATACAAATGCAGGCACGCACAGTAGCTATCCTTAAATGAAACCATAGAAACAGATGAAACTTTACCATGACAATTGATGACATGACACTAACAATACAGTGGCAATCCCAAACTGACAATGATAGTAGTTTAAAAAAAAAAATAATTCTGCTATAACTTGGGGGGATTATCAAGGGTAGCATAAGGAGACCGTCTCTTGTAACAAACATGTTTTCGTTGCTGAGTAATACTGCCATACTTTGTGAGACACAAGCTAGCGCCTTTGTTAGCGCTGCACCATGCCAAGTTTTCTACATGCCTTAGTGAAGCGAATACTAACATTGTTATATAATCTATAGGCTTGACAGGGAGCCAATCAGTGGCCTCTTCTTGAAAGACAGGACTTGTTAATGGGTTGATTCTTATTGAAGTAAATGAAGCAAATGGGAACAATCTGATGATGAAAGCTCATTTAACCTTTGACACAGAGAGAAACAAGCTGCTAACTGTGAGGTCTGGTAATCATGCAATCATGCAAGAGGATGGCACAGCTAGCATATGCATGCATCCAACACACCAGAATGGTTTTCCAGGGATCATTGTCCTACAAGGCATTAGGAGAACATTTGAACATTTGTGATAAAGCTGCATCTCCTCTTATCTCTCCTGGATTGTGTATAATCCAACTGCAAAAATAAAACCCATATACAAATGCATATCTTAATGTAGGCCAGTTTCTATTTTGTTTTTTGTTTTTACATCACGATATCGCAGTCAACGCCAGCCCTGTTCATCATATTTTAAATGCTTGATCTGACAGGGTCTTTCCCAAGGAGACTGTTTCACCAAATCTGCAACATGCAAGCTGTGATTTAAAACGTGAGATCATTCTGTCTCCCGTTCATTTTGACACGTTTCACTAATCAAAACAATCATACTTGCAACCGGTGCACAAGCATGCAAGAGCCCTGTGGAACTCCCAAAATGATCTGCAATTTCCAAACGGCAGCCATTTGTATAATGTGACACAACCCCCAGATTTGTAATGACACAACAGACCTGTAAGTGAATGTAGTAGTTACATGTTGTAACTCTAGTTCTATGATCACTAATAGAGCCTGCTAATGAGTTACTTACTCTGCCATTACACTGTCACTCCAGATTTAATGGATGTGAAGTAGGGCTGATACCTGTGTGTAGCCCATTGGGCTGAATGGGATCATGATACACACACATGCAATGTATAAGTACATGGTTTTATAGCATATGCAGCCCCATTACAGGCCTTCAACTTTCACCATAAAACTGTCATTCTGTTTGTGCCCTGATCTGACATAAGGAAATAATTTAACCTGGGGAAAGTTTGTTTTTGACTTTTGATTTGAGGTTTTTGACTACAACCAGTCAAAAGTTTGGACACACAGCAGGGCACAAGGAACCCCTGTTTAAATGTATTCATTTAGAGCATGGGGACAGATTCTCCAGTGCTACTTGGTTCCAGTTAAATGACAGACACACAAGTTGGACAACAGAACTTTGACAGCAGATGTAATACACCACTCTCTTCTCTCTTATGGCATATCACTCTGCCAACCTAAAAAAGCAAAAGATAAATATGAAGTGTAATATGTAGTTCCAATCAAAACACAAAAATATCCTTCCTTACAATAAATCCAGCAGATCATTAATTAGTCCCGTCAGGATCTGATTATTATAATTATTGCAGCCCGAAATTGCTGTAAAGCAATTTGTGACTTTTTGTGTGTATGACTGACTCCACTAACTGCTACATATAATAATAATAATATCTTTAAAATAGGGTAAACTCTCAGTGCTCTGCTCACTCTTTTTTTCTGCCTACACACTTAACACTGCAAGCAGTACAGTATTTAATCAGCTCCACTCTGAGGCCCTTACTCTAGTTTTCCTGTGTTATTGTCATTCCCAGCCTCCCAGTGTGCACCCTGAGGTGTATGCTGCAGGGCGTGGTGACATCAGAGCCCAAACACTAAATGTTAACAGCTTATACTCCGTTTTCATATATCAGTAAAACATTTCCTTTCACGTCTGATGACCAAAATGTAATTAGTTCCAGCAGCTCGCAATCTGTGCAAATCCTATGGACCGACAAACATTTTTCTCTCTGTTTCTTCCTGTCTGTCTCTCAGAAGCACTCAAAAGACCTTGAGATTATAGTGCTGTTGGACAAAAACAACTTGACAAAATCCCAATGTTTTCTGATGTGGGGAAAGGGCACATTCCATGTAAGCTTCATTACTCCTATTCAATCATCCAGAGAGTATACTCATATTTTCTACTTGGGCTAACTTGAACAAAAGGCATCATTGCTGTGGTAGAAATGGAGAGCTAAAACCCAATGTATCTTTTCTTTTCTTTATGTTTTTTAGGAAAATATGTATTTGTATTTGAAACATATCACACCTAAAACTGTTGCTTCGAAGAATAGCAAGACACCAAGCACCACAGTGTGATTAGTCCATTAATAACAATGAGTATGTGTATAATGACTGTCTGACCCAGCAGTGTGTGTTGGCAGCTTGGCTGGACCTCCTGTGAATGAGGGCACCCAACTTCCTCGACTTCTTCACAGAGATCCCCCCCCCCGTCCAGTTTCTTACAGGATTGTAGTATTGCAGTCTCCTCTGTGTTCCTGATAAGCAGGACAGTCAATGTTTTAGCTTGATAAAAAATTACAAAAAATTTCCTTGGTGGAATTTATTTTAAGTGTGATTTCTGGAACTGCAATATAAAGGGAAGCAGAACCAATTGCATTTAAGGAAATTAAACTTCAATATATTATTTGGATTCTCAGTCATGATATTGATATATTGCTTGGCCTGGATAACACTCCACACTCCTGTCATGTGACATTATCTCATGTCAAGAGGGGCCTTTATGGGAAAATTGCATCACATTCAGCACAAGTTATCATTACCTGCTGGGAATTCAATTTTAAGACCCCATTTCTCTCTCTTTCTCTCTCTTTGTCTCAATTTCTGTCTCACTCATTCAGTTTGCTTTCAAAGACATTCAGTGGCTTGATAAGAGTTTTAGATAAACATTAAGACAACAAATGGTGGGCTCCAGATATACAAAATCTATCAGAAGAACTCCAACCACTCGTAACACAGCAACATTTGAGTTTGATCACTCAGTTGGAAAATGGCAAATGGTGTTGAATGGCAAAAATGGATTTACTCTCACACACACTTTCACACTGAGTTTCACCCAAGTGTTGCATACTTTACAAGATGTGACAAACATGCACAATAGCATTCTATGTTTTTAATACCCTGTCAGACAGACTTGCATTGAGTCATTTTAAACTGAAGGATTACCTGTCAACCTCAGTATCTGAAGTATGTCTTCATTTCACTCCACTTGTGAACTGAGATTTGGCTCTTGCTCTTCCTGGAAAAACCAGTCTCACCAAGGTTGTCCTTGTTCTCTCAATATCTGCTTGTGATTTACTGCCCAGTGAGCAAAGGTCATAAATATCTTGGGTTCCCAGCAACTAAGCACCCATCAGTGATTCTGTGTACATCTTTCCATTTTTGATTTCAGCAGAGTGCAAATGCATTACAGGGGAACACATTGTTCTGTGTTGTGGGAGGAACAGTGTGAGTAAATACTGACACTGTATCCACAGACAGTATCATAGAACATCTGGAATTTAAGCTTCTAAGCTTCCAGTTTTACATTTTCTGTGATTGATGTTTATTTCTAAAATTGTACATGTCACAACGGATGACTGTAAGTCCATGTTTTTCCTAAGCAACAAATACCCATTTGGAGAAATAGAGTGTGACGGGTAGGGAGACTTTCTGAAATTTAAATAAACATACTGTCTAAAGAGATGTGGTGGAAGAAATATTCAGATCCATTAATTTAAGTACCTTCCAAAGAGTCACAAGATAAATCGTAGTGGTTGTGAAATGATTATGGGGTATGCTACATACACATGATTTTCTAACCTTTCTTTAATCTTTGCATTTGTTTGTGAAAAACTGGACATTTTCAACTTATTTGGGCCTCATGTGAGACATTTAGAAGGAGAATCTCTTCTTAGTGGAACTGCTTATAACAATAGACATCCAAAGCTTGACAGCAAGTCCCAACAAGACAGTGGTGTTCACAAGCAAAAAGAAAAAAGGTCCAGATTTGTGGAACAGAAGCACAAGGAAAACATTCAAAACAAGAAGACAAAACTAGCACATGACAAGCAGTATAAATCCATAAAGAACAAAAGAACAGGACTTAAGTATAAGTATTGAAGTGGTTAATGAGGGAATCAAGGGCAGGTGAACACTGGGGAGCAGGTGTCGATAATCAATCTTTCTAAAGAGAACACAGGTTGACTTACAAAATAAAACAGGAAACAGAACAGAAAACAACTGGATGTAACATAAAACAACAATATTTCCTTCTGAAGTGTAGAGGAGAAAAGCAAAAGTGTAAAGTATATTAAAAGATTTGTCACGTAAAGTACATCTACTACCTCAGATTTGTACATAATACATTGCCTGAGTAAATATACTTAGTTACTTTGCACCACTGCTGAAGAGCTGCACCACTTAACCTCTCGAACCCTGATTTCCCCATAAAAAGGTTTAGTAAGGTAGTTAAAAAGCTGTAGCAGTAGTAAAAAAATATATATATTATACATTATACAGTAGTAACAATAACAACAACAATAGTTCCAATACCTCCCTGAAGCTTTACATGGGGGTTACATCAAATGGAAATATTCTACGTCTGTTGTGCAACAGTTTATACACAATAGTTCTTCATTAAAAATGTACAATGAATGTCTGTGGAATAGCACTTCATTACTTTTGTTATGGATTCACAGTGAGTGAATCAGGGTCAAAGAGGTTATGAACTAATAGTCAGTAACAATCTGCTCTCTTTGAGAGTGCTGACTAATTAAAAGGCTTTCTGCCTGTTAAGTCAATGTAGGACACTGAGCAGCCACTCACACTGCCACATATTCTGAGCCTTTATTGCAAGGCAGCCTCAAGGCCAGCACATTTTGAAATCCATGTTGAAGCACAGAGAAAATAAAAAGGCACTTTTCAAAGTTTTTTTTGGGGGGTTTTGTAGACTGTCAGGTTTTAAATGATGTATTAATAATGGTTAGATGGGGGTTGACAGGTTGTCAAGGAAAAAATGTGAAAAACACAAGGGAGGGTTTTCAATGTCTATGCCTGCACAGTGTCCTAGATTAGGTTGGATTTCCATCCGCCTCTAGTAAACAGCACAGCCGGATTCATATTGATATTCATCATCAGGTTCGCAATTTGTAGGTGTCATAATTACACCACTTAAACACAGTAGAGCATATGAGGATGCTAACACTTCTGTATAACATCTTGTGAGACAAAGACATTTGTCTAGAGAAATAAATAAAATAAAGAGAGTTATAATTAAAACGGATGCCACATAGAAATTGGGTGAATGTGTGGAGTGCTCTCAGCACACACAGAGAGTACACCAAATGTATGAAAAATAATTCTGTGAATATTCTGTAACTATTTTTCTTAAAGCAACACTTATCAATATGTTTATATTGACAATGGATCACATGAATACATGTAATGAGAAAAGGGTCGCTTGGTGTGGAGTAAGCAGAGAATTATCATCAACTCTGCAGTTCCCTTCAGCTCTGCTGTTTTTTTGGTTTTACAGCCTCCAACTTAACTGACTTGGTTCAGTCCTACCACAATTATCAACCTTGTTTCCAACGCAGCAGCACCAAATGGCAGACAAACAAAGTTAGCAACTAGCTGGTGAACATAGCATTCAGCAGCTAAACAGTCTATCGAATATCGAGCTTTCATTTACCAGGTGGACAGAAACATGTCTCCAGATAATGCTAACGTTGCTCCATGTCTGCTGGATGAGTAACTACTCATCAGCTTTATAAAGGTGATACTACTGTAAGTCAATGTTGTGTTTACAACTTGTTGTACTGCCCCCCAATGGCTAAAAAAAACAATGTATGTAATTTTAAATGAACAAAATTGGCCTGTATACTGTCTTGGTTCTCTAATTGCAAAGCCCGGAAACTAAAACTGCCATTTTCAACATCACTATCATTGCTTCCATTACCTTTTACCTAGAACCATTTCTGTAACCGCAACACTGGGACTGTGAAAACAGCACCCGAAGGAATTGTTGGCTTGGCTTTTTTACTACACATTTGTCACATGCATGCATGCCTTGAGCCTACACCAGAGACACCTAAAAAGATGCTTATCATATTTTCAAACTTAGACAAATAAATGGTGTAGATAAATGGCTCAATGTTTTTACTTGTGTTTGGTTGCTATACTTGTCAAGCAATGCTTAAGGAAAACCACAGTACACAAAAGCTCCTAAAACACTTGTGTATGTGTCATTCTGACACATGTAGACAGAATGAACACAGTCTTTCTCATTACCAAACCTTCATGGAGACAAGCTGTCATGCTGAAACCCACAGGAGCCTACTGCAGATGCTGCAAACCATCAGCCTCAACTCCCAAAGCTAAAGAAATAGGATGTCTGTTAGCATCAGCATTAGAGGGAAAAGAAAATATTTACAGGGAAAGCATTCAAACTGAATTTTTGATTATAAACCGACTCTTCCACAAGGTGTTAGTCCATCAGGTTGAGTTTGAGTTTATAATCTGCTGTCAGTCCTGCCAGCGGAGAGATTTAACTACCTACTAATGTGGCTGAATTCAGAGCAAGATAGATATCTCAACAGCGTGAACATCAGTTTGGATTGCCACTATTCATCGCTAAGGAAGAAAACAACATTGCTTTTTTTTTTTTGATAGTGTGAGGGAGAGATAACTCTACCAAGACTTCCACTGACAACTCCTGTATTGACCTGTATGATCAATATGTTATTATTATGAGCTACAGAGCTTGCCTGACTATGAAAATCGATCCACTTGTCAAGATTCTCTTGTTTAGGCCAAGGTCAGCCAATGAATAATCAACAAATCATTGCAAATAATGTGCAAATGTGACAATACAGAAACAAGAGTTGTGTGGTCACATCAAGATAAAGATTATTCAGAAGCACAAATCACAATAAATCACCCTGATATCAAAATCTTTATGTCCACTGACTGGATATTAACACTATTTATACCACAGAAAAGTCATGGCACATATCACCGGTAATTAATGTTTTACTTTACAGCATGTTGCCCTTTTCTGAGTGCAAGTTAGAATGGAAAACTTTATACTTGTCATTGTGCAACTCATATTTGAGGCATCAAAGCTAAGTGGGAATAGAATCATTATTTACACCAGAAGTGTTGAGAGGTAGCACTCCGACAAAGCCCCAAGCAATCCCTTTATTCTTCTGCCTTCACTGACTTTGAGTATGAAATGTCACAGTAGTTCTCAAGTTACCAAGGCCAGCAGAAAGAGGAAACGCCAAACACCTTTTAGTGTTATCCACACTCTCTGCCTATTCTCTGAGAGCAGAATCACAAACCTCAGACTCCACAGTGCACCACCTGATGATGCCGCCAATTGATTTGGGTTATGTCTTGTATAACGGGTTTATAAAATACAATGGGGGAACACCGAAACACTTGTTACAAAGAGCAAGGACCATTCAAGCTCTTTGGAAAGATCAAAATCAGCAGAGGCTGACATCTAAGGCCATGCACTCTAGGCATTGTGTTTTCAGTGATGCATTAAAGATACTTTCCCTTTTTGTATTTTCCTATAAAATATTCTCTTCTCTTCTAGTCTCCCTAACAAGACAGGAGGAGCGCACATTTTTACAAATAAAAAAGACTTCTCTGATAGCTCCTCTTCCCACCAATTAAATGAAATATTTTGATTCACGAATAGTATTCATTGATGCTGCCCTTTGTTAGTGTACTTCCACTAATAAATTAGCCTCTGGTGGAGAGCCATGAGCATTACTTCCTTAGCCTCGGTGCCAAGCACATCCTTTTCATTGCACTCTGTACACCCATCCACTCTCAGATGGACACTCACTCACCAGCTCAGTCCTGGTAATGTTTTATTGCTCTTCATTTTCCAAAAATAGACGTTGGAGTTGGGCCAGACAAGACACATACCACTTGCTCATTTTATTTATCACCTTGTTGACCAAATGTAGAGCCACCTGGTAGTCTAAAAGAGCAGCAAGACCGGAGACTGACTGAAGGCCATGAACTATACACAGGGCAACAGATGTCTCAGGCCCCAGACAATCGAGCCAATGATGAAACAACACACATCACCAAAGGCAAACTAAATATAAAGAGTAAGAAAATGTGATTGTTAAAGATTTTTACTGGATTCACTCGTCATGGGGTGTACTATTTTGTGTGAAATATTTTTTGTGGCTCTGGAAGAATTTCTTAACAGTCTGAGAAAATAACCCTGGTGTTATATGTTATGTTACTGGAAACTGGAAATTTTAGGTTTGAAAGATGAAGACGTTTACCACGCAGAGCAAGTCTCATAAAAGCAATCTAGTTGCATCATGTGAAGTGTAAAATCCAGTGTTTTTAGAACTTGACCCATACTAGGGACTTCAAGTAAAAGATATCTCGGCTTCTGACATATCAGTTTTTACCATTTGTCTTTCTTGGAAGTGCAGTACTACATAACCGAAATACCCATTTAAAATGTAAGATTTAAAAGTCCAGCTATAAGTACATGTTTAACTGGAATATTATAAATAGGTGTATGGTGTGCAAAAATGTATTAACATTATCCAAGAGAATAACATATCATGATCCGTCTGTCACCTTATTTTTTATTACAATATAATACTTTGCACGTTGTAGAAGACAGTACACATGGTCTGCAATATGTCTGATTGAGTACATTCTTACTGCATGTTGTCTTTAAACACATACCAGTTTATATGAAGTAAATGCAGTATGCAGGGATTCTGGATTCAAGCGCATGCATTGTTTACTGTATCGATTTAGCCCCAGGTCAGAAAACAAAATAAAATACAAGCCCTGCAACACGCCTACAGTAATATTGTTAGGGTTTGATTATCGTATGTGTATTATTGTTTGCCTCGAGGATAATACCTGTCAAAAAGAATGCATTAAAATGAATATTAAAGCCTTAATCATGATGAGAGAGAAAAACATAGTTCTTCTTAAAATGTGACACAAAACAAACAGTAAAATGTTTAACTGTATATATCATATATAAATAAACATAAATAAACATATATAAAATTCCACATACTCAGTATAAAGGAAATAACAGTGGATCTATGCTCAAATAACAATATGGCATAAACATAATATTACAAATGTGTTTCTTTTAGTTTTTACTTCCTTTCTCTCTACAAGATGCCTGAACCCTGCTGATCTTCCTTTAAATGATGCAGGCGCTGTGTGCTGCCTCAGGATGGTGCCAGTGTGCTTTGAAACACAGAGACCACAGCTTCCACACAGACCTGCAGCTTTTCACTGAGTGACAGCTCTAGTGGCATTATATAATATTAACTTAATGGTGAATGTACTGTCACAGTATGAGCTCCCTGCCAGGTTTCTGAAGCTATTCATATTTCTACCGTCTATCCCTCTATTACCAGGATGATGGCTTAGTAAAAAAAATAAAAAAGCATACATATAAAATTACTACAGAGCTTTTGCAGCTGTGTCAAAATCTCAGCTTCAGCTATTTCAGATGACCAATGTCCATAGACAAATACTGTAAAGGCTTACTGCAAAAAATAATGGCTTGAGGAATATCATGGGAGTGGACCCATGTGGTAGTAGTATTATTATTGCACAGTAAACTGGCTTGATAAGTTTTAGTATTTAATCCTACTGTATATTCAACTCCAAACTCTGCATGGGAGCTTTAAAAAGTCAGTTCAGTGTTAGTCTAACAAGCTGTTGGATTGGTGCATTGTTAGGTAGCTAACTGGGGAACATTAAAATTTAATAAAGCAACTTTCCTTTTGCCATCCAGGTAAAACACCCAAGGCCACCACTGCTTGTTATAAACCAAATAATAACCACTTGGGCAAACCAGCACCTTCACATTACGGTCAATAGGATACATGCTGCTTTAAAGTAATAGCTTGACATTTTGATATTATCCGCTTTCCGGCTGAGAGTTAGATTAGAATATTGATAGCACTCTCATGTTGTTAGTTTAGCTTAGCACAAAGACTGGACATGAGGGGAAACAGCTTGTCTGGCTCTGTCAAAAGGTAACAAAATCCTCCTACAACAACAACATGTTACAGTGCTATGGGGGTTTATGTGCTGGACTATTCTTTGGCCTGGCGCAGTTAGTTCCTACAGTCTTGTTGTTGTCTGAAGTTACTGCACCCAACCAAAAAATAGTCAGGCACACAAAGGCCCATAACACGTGTTATTTTTACACTGCTGTATGTCCCCAGTTTTTTTTAGTCTTTGTGTTAAGCTAAGCTAAAAGGCTGCTTTAGCTTCATATTTACTGTACCGTACAGACATGAGAGTGGTATTAATATTCTAATATAACTCTCAGCAAGTAAGCAATTTCCAAAATGTCCAGCTATTCTTTTAACTTAATCTTAATGGTGAAAAATACCAGGTCCCTGCCGTACATTCCCCAGTTTCATTGCACATGACCCGACAACCTTCAATAGCCTATAGCCATTAATCAGAAGACATCCTACCTCACCAGAACTATCTTAATTTCAACAAAATATTTTTCTTGTGTTTAATCGTGTAACGTTGTGAAGGGCTGCACTAACTCATGAATTCAGATGCCTCTTTTCTCCTTTCTGCCTGAGTTCAAACTGCATAATTGGTAGCCTACGGTGAGTGTTATGGAGAGCATGTATAGGGGGAATATTTCCCTATGGTGACATGTAGTTGATGCAGAACAAAAATGACATTTTCTTCCCTACATGGTTCAGCTGCCAAGTATAAAGCGCAGGAAGATAATTCCTCTACTGAACAGCATCGACCATAAAACACATTTTCTCCAACAGACACACATATAGTGTATGATAGGGCTACTCGTGCGTATTTATGGTCAAAAGCCAAAATATCCTTCAGGCACCAGCATGTAAACATGCATCTGTGCCAGTTATTTTTCAGCAAATTTCAGTACTCCCCAGTAGAAGACTCCCCATTGATCATTACGAGGTATTGATATTTTGTATGAGACATTTGTGCACACAGTAGGCAATGCCGTATGTGTTTGCATTCTGCTGAGAGATAGGGGATGCTTAATTGTGAATTTGAAATGGTGAAACTGTAAAAGTGGTCTGTTTTTGGAAGAAGGTGAGAGATGGTTGTGTTTAAAGAAAGGGGTACTGAGGAATTGTTCCCTAGTGTAAGTGGATGTGACAGCTTCTCACCCAGGAGAGCACTTGTACTGAGCACACACTAGTGGCCAGCAGGGCCACCTGTCATACAGATCTGTGACTAAAGAACTCTATTAGCAAACAAGCACCTCAGGGTAACACACACAGGCACACACCCACAAACACAAACACACACGAAATCAATATGCGAATGAATGAAAGGAGCCATAACTTTAGAGTGATTAGGTAAGAAGACCATAAATATGATGAAGGATAAGACAGAAGTAGATTGACAATCCCTTTCAGTTCAGATTATATCCTCCTTGTCACTGCGGTCTGCAATATCATTGCTCAAAAGAGCACATTTTCACTTTACATGATTTACAGTAAACAGTGTGAATGCTGATGAAACAAAATTTTCTTCTTAAAACAATGTTAGGTGGTGCGTGACCATGTTTCACTCTGTCCACACTCCACCCGGCAGATGACAATTATCAAGATGGATTTGCACTAAACCGTGTATACTGCCATGAATGTACAGTGTATTTGAAAAGAGTGGGGCTCAGTGTTGAAATAAAAATGATCTATATTTCAAATGAGTGCCAAGCGGGGGTGAAAGGCACACTGCAGGCCTGACTTGGCCTTTGCGCTCGCATGCATGCAACTTTTCCTTTCTATTTTATTGTCTAAAATAATTACCTGTCAAACACTGTTTATACATAATATAGGTTACTTAATGTGCATATACCCTTCTGGAATAGAATAGCCAGAGAAATTTTCCACACTGTCACTCTGTTGCGGTCCAAAAAAAAATAATATTTGACACTGCTGCATCCTCTGGAAAACCACGACAAGTTGGGCTGTCAGGGCTCTTTTGCTTGGTTCTTGTCCTTGAAGCCTTTTGTCATTTTTCAACTACTTGCTTCCTCCCCCCGCAGAGAGAAGTGGCAATGTTTGATTTTTAAATGGCTGCTGGAATAACATCCGTGAAATCAGGGATGATCGTCACTGTCTCTCAAACCACTACCTCCCCATTACCTCCCTATTGCAGGTTCTCACGTGATGCTGTCTAGCTGATCCACGGAGAGAAATTCATTGGAACAGGTGGAGCTGTGGACCATATCCCATTAGTGAGCCTGCCAAAGGCCGTTCCCTGTAGGAGTAAACCCTCCTCTTCATGCACCATGGGCACAGGCTACTGTATATAGGCCCAAATTTATGGGCTAAAAACTGCTTCTTAGACAAAAATAGTGAGGAAATGATGAGCATATAGATCACTGCTTTCATTACTTTTAATAAATCTGTAAAATACATAATATAAAACCTTTATTCTGTGAGGAATGTACTTAGCCTGGAAACATTCAGAGAACAGTCATTTGCAATGAAAGTCAGTGGCTGAAAATGCACTGTAGGCTTGTTGATGTGTGTATTGGGGGGTGTGTGTGTGAAGGGCGCACATGGCTCTGACTTTGGCTTTGACTGGCTCGGCTGTTAGCCCCTGGCTCCGTGACTCTTCCCACATGGCAACACATCATGGCAACACTCTCAATTCTATACATAGTACAAGAATATTGTCAAAACAAATGAGAGTAATTGTGCGTGGTGATCTGACATGTCTTCTATTTCATTTTTTTATGTTACAATAAAATAAAATGGTCCACACTTCCCACAGTAACAAAAACTGGAGAGGTTCTTTCAAACAATCAGGATGGCATGTGTGCGTACGATAAGATGTGTCCTATATAAGACACGTGACTTTCTTAGATGAGTAACTGAAAGCTAAAGGAAAAATATGTGTTTGAAGACTACAAAGTGTAAATGGACAATTAATGTGCAAATTATTCATTTTTTCCCCACCATGTATTTGATAAAGTTGCAATAATCCATAAACTCTGACCAATAGCATGTACTTATCATCATGCTTGTTACTACAACAAATCTACACATCTGACCAAGCTGAAATGTTAATTAGATTTTTAAATGTTTGTGATTGTAATTTGTAATTACTTTTTTTTGTATCAACATTTTCGCAATATTCCACAGTCTATGTCATATGAATGGGGGTGAAAGATCAAGATAAGACTCAAATGCATATTTTCAGAATGCTGAGACAATTTGATTTATTATTTATTGATAATAAAGTAACAACTTCAATGAAAGGTGAGAAACTCTGCCCAATGAAAAACTACGTCAGCCGCAGCTGCCTGGCTAGCTGCCTAGCCAGCTACTGTCATGTAGCCACCTTCCTGAGGTGAAAAATGCAAAAGGCCATGCCAATTTGAGATGATTAAATTGCATTTGCATTTATGGCAGTGCTGGAGAAAGTTGGGAGTATTTTAAGGTGGATTTGTACTTTTCTCCTTTTTGGCTGTAGTAGTGTCAAGTGCCTAAACTCACTCTATTCTGAGATAATTTGACAACTTGTTGAGAGATACAGACTCAGAGTTGGGGAAGAGGCAAAAGGATCAGAGATATAGCAAACCGACATGTTGCCATGGAACATAATGGTTAGGAGTAGAGGATTCTGTCTCTTCAGGAAAACAATATCAGAGAGCTGCAGCACATTCAGTGCTGCGTCCTCCTGTTGGGTTGTGCACAGTGATGCTGTTTATTTGAGTTAGATAAGCATCCTTTTCCTCTTATGTCCGTTTCCTACTGGCTGGAACTGAATGCTCTTGAAAGACTATGAAAAATGTATCCAAGTTCGACTCCTGGGTCCCATGCTGAGCTGGAAAGCATTTTCTGTACGTATATTTCAAAAAGCAGTCTCGCTAAACAGGTACCAACAATCCACCTTTTCCCTTTGTGTTGCCTTCTCCTGCCTTAAACTTTACTAATAAAGAAGAGCTTCTCTCGCCCTCATACCTGTCCAGTTGTAGCTTTCCACCCGGCATATTACTCTATATGATATTGTAATTGTAGCTATAATAACTACCTCAATTGACAAGTAAAAATAGAGTGTCCTTGGGCCACAAGCTCCTATGAACGGAAAGTGTTGCATTACTCTCTGGGGAGTAGTGGTGACTAAGGATTCAGTTTGTGATTCTGAACGCAATGGGGAATGTCAGTATTATAATAAGAAAGTTCCATCTCATTTTTCTTGACCTTTTGTTTGAATACTCCCTCTAAGTGTGTACATAATAGTTAAATCAATATGTGCATCATGGTGTTCTTTGTTCTCCTTGCACAATCTGCAATGACCATGTGAAACCATATGATTATATGGTATTTAAATCACATAGAGGTTTTTCCCGAGGCTGGGAAGTGAATCAATAAAGCCTGCAAATGTTCAACAACAATACCAGAACTGCTTAAACCTATATAAGCCAACTATATTCAGACTGAAATGTTTAAAGGTACATATTGTAGTATTTATTGTAGTAATTCTGTGTAAAATAGAACACGTCTTTAGACTGTAGCACATGTGGGGTTTTACTGTTGTCGTTTCTAATACACAGATAGAAAAACATTTGTATTACCATGTTTGCATGACTGCGTATCTAAATATATTTATATATATATATACATGTTTAATAGTTTGGCATCAAAGGATACACATGTATTAAAGAAACAATAAGTGGACCTAGAGTTGCTCATGACTCAGAGGTTGTTTGGAACATAGATTTTACAGAAATATGAAGCAAAACTTTTGAAAGAGCACAGCAATGGTGATTTCAAGTAGACTCTCTCTACAGTAAATACATTGAAACTCCAATGTGTTACAGTCCTTGTTGTACTCAGGCACATAGCAAGTCGTTGACATTCTCATTGCACTCATTTGTGCTGTATATTCCTCAGGATATTTGAAAGGTTTATTAAATAATTATTTTGAGAGGTCACATCAGACCTAATCGATAAACTATGGCAGTGCTGCTTCCCACTCCTGCTTTCCATCGCTTTAAACATTGTGCTGACTGGCCCAAGAGCAGCGCTACATTTGCACTTCAAAACAAAGTATGGCTCAAAAAGCAGCAGTAGCTCCTTCTCATCCCACCCTAAGCCTCAACATGCTGTTCTCCTGAGACTTCCTCCCTCTCCAGCCCTGATAGACTGTACGATGGACAGTTTTGATGTTGCAAAGAAGGCTTTTGCGTTCCAAACTGCCTCTTCAGCTCTCTCCAGACCATAACTGTCACCATGACTGGCCTGTTACAAAGCAGCATATGTACTCATAAAACTGGTGTCATTGCAGGTTACTACAGGTATCTCCCCCATGTGATGGAATGTTTTTTGTTACCCCACACATACCTCCCTATGCTTAACATGAGATAGTTCGTGTTAACCTCACCCACAGGAAATCCAACTTCATTCCTCATAGATTAAAAAGGTTTTGGAAAACCAGCCTGTCTGCCTGTATTATTTCTTTCTTTTATAAAAGTTTAACACAACCCTCTCTCAGAAGTGCATTTTTGGCTCATGTCTCTCATGCTCATGTTTCATGTTTAAGCAGTCTGTGCACATTTTGACCTGCACTGAACATCATTGGCCGTCATTAGCATGAATATTGCACAAACAACTCTAGTGACATTTGGGTTGTGCCATTTCTTCAGTTTTAAACATTAAATGACCATTTAGATCTGTAGCATTTCTGAATGCCACTAACATAGACCAAAATACTTTTGTCACAGCCAACGGAGCAACTTACAAACATTTTGTTTTTGCGAGGACACAGTACCAGGAGACAGTAGACTGTATGAGCTGGGCGAAAGACCCATATTAATATTACAAGAAACTGACCCCACTGGGGAAAGATGTAAAGAGACAGTAAATCAAGTAGCTTTAAAGCATTAGGGCAATGTCAATGTGCTGCATGGTAAAGAAGGAAAAGGGGGTTATTTGCATAATGTAAAGAAAACATGTTTAAGTAATACATTTTACAGAGAAAGGATTCCATTAAAAACAGAATGACATTTCTTTTTCTTTTACATTTTGAATCTTCTTCCATTTGTTCAGTGTCTCTGTCCATCTGCTCGGTCGTAGCCTACTTTGAACTACTTTGAGATGAAAAGGTTCTGAGCCCAATATGTTTTTAGACATTGTCTGCCACAGTGCTGGTGGATCCAAAAGATCCCTCCCCATTTGTGAGAGGAGTGAAATCAAAGCAATCTTTTTTGGCTGCACTTAAGATGCCTTCGTCTGCTGTAACTGACCTATCTCTTCACAGAGTGGGTGATTTAGAACACAGGAAGGAGAAAATTGGAGAGCAGTAACTTTTTTCCTGTTTCTAGTTATATAAAGTCTGCTAATAACACATGTGAGAGTAAGGACAGCATTTGAGAGTACACTTAAAAAATGGCTGCACATCTTGTCAGTAATTACAGTCATGTCACTGTACCTAATTCATAAATACAGTAAATGTAAATCAGTGACAACAAGTCAGCTAGAAGAGACTGCAATGCATAAACATAATGCAAAAAAACAAAAACAAAAACAACTGACTCATCAAAATGAAACTTTACATCCAGCATGATCAAAAGCTGCAGCAGATCTTGGCTGGAGCACTCTGCAGAGCCTGCCACAATGGCTTGAAGTAGCTGGTGGAAGTTGGAGCAGTGGTAGTGGTGGGTTCCAATAAGACAGCAGCACTGAAGACAAGAAAAATGGCTAAATTAGTGGCATAAGCATCTGCTACAGTGATTGAGACCAGGTCATGAAGGACAGTGTTGCATCTGAGGAGAGGAACAAAAAAGGAAATCCATCCTTGACCACAGGTAAGCATCTTAGTCATCGTGTTGCTCCTTCATGTCTCTCAAAGAAGTGGATTACAAATTGGACTAGCCAAGAGTAAGTAAGTCTGTTCTGCCCGACCAAAGAGTACAAAGACACTTTAGTGGGCTTATTTGCAGAGGTGAATGGTCTGAAATGTTAAAATTCTGAAAGTTGTAATTATAGAGTTTGAGTGTCTTCTTCATGAAGCGAAGATCCTAAACTAAGTCTGATCTTCTACTCTAATATAACACTTTAGATCAAATTAACTAAAGTAATTTGCAGCCTGAGGGTTTGTTGTTCTGCCACAATTACATGTAACTTCTTCCTCCACATGGTGAAGTAAGTGAAATAATAGACAGCATTACCAAACCGGCATTTAAGAAGTGCAAACACTACATTTCCACCACATGATTGACTGAATGTTCCTCTAAATGCAGTGGACGTCAGTCACAATGAGATGACTGACGTGCCGCTAGTCAGGAAGAGGCTCTACTTTTCGTATCGCATGAAGCACAGGGGCCTCAATGTGTAAGATGGACTAGCTGTGCTTATTGGGGAAGACAAGTCGTGTTCACTTGAATTTTCCAAAGCCTTTGTCAAGATGCTAGAGTACGTTCAAAATAATTTTTTTGTTTTGTTTGTTTTCCCCCCTGCAATATTGAGAATAATTTATTCGGGCCTATTCAGAAAATCTGTTTGTCAACAAAAGACTCGAAAGACATATTCATAACAGAGATTGATGACAGAACCGTGTAATGAAGAAGTGCCAGTTATGCGGTATTCAGAATTTACTGTATCAAAAAGACTATACCTGTCATCATTGTATTCATAGAATCACTATCATTGAACTGTGAATGGTAACTTGAGCAGCACGATTAGACTTTTTTATATGGTGAGTGCCAGAAACATGAAAATATGTGAGTGAATGCAAGACATTTTCCATTGGGCAATATTTACAGTTTTCAAGTGGTCACCACATGAACCACAGCTTTGTAATTAAAGCTCTCTGTGTTGATGAAACCCAAAACAAACTGGCCCGCAAACGCTGTTTTAAAACCATAAATGTTAGTACAAATATGCCCAATAATGAAAATGAATTGGTTTTGTAGTATTGCAATTCATTTCTATAAAAGCAAACTTCTCTGCCAGCTGTAAATGCAATATGTGTTGCACATTATGTTATGAAAAGTGTAGGATTTATGAGGCAGCTTTAAGTATAAGCTTTACACTGGAATACAACAGGATTGAATCATTATACTGTGGCACAGTCTCATCTGTATCTGTGCTTGACAGTCCTTTGTGGTTTAAAACTGGATGGAATTTCAGTTCTGTCTGAATACACAAACAAGTTTGTGGAATATTCATGCTGTAAACATTCAGCCTCACCTCGTGCCAAAGGTGATTTTTTGAGATCTGGGGAGAGAGCTGGCAACACTGTGATGTTTCTGGAACAGTCTTAAGTCTTAATTCATCTAAAACAAAGTAGGTTATTGACATAAATGGACATATTTTGTCAGAAATGTTAAGGTATTCTGTGTCATTAGAACGATAATCAGCTGACACTACAGTGCACCAAGAAACACGTTTACGAGCAGCCTCTATAGCCTTCATACAGGAGGGACCCATGGATTCATGCAGTTTATGCTAAATGTTGCGATCTTGATCCCTTTGGACTAGGCAGCACTTCCCACAGTGATGTGGTGATGACATCCCCACCATGGCTTCTTCTCGTTCGTTTTGAGCTGACACAGTGGAACCTGGCGTGGTGCTTTGCTGCTGTGGGCCATCCATTTTAAGATTTGACTAGACTTATTGATCTGACTTAAGATGCCCTCCTGCACATCACTGTGGTACTGACCTGTTACTTGCATTTTTGTGGGCCATCTGTCAGCTTGAACAAGTCTTGGCGCTCTACTGTGACCTCTCCCAGCGACAAAGCTTTTGTGTCCACAAACCTGTCACAGAGTGCAAGCTTTTCTGTTTGTTTGTTTACAATTTTGGCTCATGGCACCATTCTGACTAAACTGAAGCCACTGCACTCAATGAACTTCCCAGAATAGTGAATGTGTTTGTGTTGGAATTAACACATCTGGGATCAAACATCATACCACATTCAAAGTTGCTTAGATCACATCCTGCTCATTCTACCATTTAGTCAACTCGACCCTGTTTGCATGCCTTACACTCATGCATTATTTATATACTGTATGACTCATTGTCTGGGGGAGCAAGCTGTTTGTGTAAATGAGAATCTGTACTATTTGATAAAGTGGATAGCAAGTGTACTGTAGATCCTTTTCCGAGAACAATGATCATAAAAAATATAGTCACATGCAGTTTTAAATGTTATCTTGGGTCTCCACCTTTGTAAATGTTTCAAGTATCTGGGAGCTCTGTTGGTCCTTGATGTCAGAGATGAATGAATTAATTAAAAGCTGAACATAACCGATGTTGGTGGGAAACAATGCTGAAAGTTCAAATTAAGCAAAGAAAGGAGCTATAAATAATTCATGTAATTTACACATTTTTCAAATATCAAAACACAGGAAGCTGCTTTTAGCAACACTTGGCTCTGTGATGGCAAGATTGGTCTAACTGTCCACCACTTTGGTTCAGACTGAAATGTCTCAACAACAGTACTGGATAGATTGCCATTACATTTTGGACAGACATTCATGGTCCCCAGAGGATGACTCTTAATGACTATGCACCAATTAGCAACTGTTAGCATGCTAGGTAAGATGGTGAATATGGTAAACATTATACCTTCTAAACATCTTCATGTTAGCATGGTCCTTGTAAGCATCTTAGCACGCTGGTGTTAGAATTTAGCTGCTTCATAGAACTGCTAGCCGTGTTTCATTCCTCAAGAAGAATTGACAGACATTTGAAAATAGACATGCTATATAATTGTGTGCACACATACATTTTAGTAAATCCTCTTTACACTATTTAGCCTATTTTAACGTCCACATTAGCAGTGATTTTGATCACCATGATAATAAAATCGTACAAGCACTCTCTATGAGTGTTCAGTTACAGTGATGGCCAACTCAAACTGGTCAAACATGCCGGAAAAAGACTACTTTGTGGTTTTTGTGTCCCGGTGTCAGGAGTGGGCCTTGAAACAGAGGCACGCTGAGTCACCCCCTGATCCTGCTGAATGCTGACATCAAAACAAACAGACAGAGGAAATAAGCCGTGGCATTGAATCAACAAACAGCTGTCAACCATCCCTGCGTTACAGTACGGGCTCAGCCGTTGTGAGAACAACAGAGCATAAATGGGAAGGGACAGATGGACACGCTCCGTTTGGGTGACAGACTGCACAGCCCTGGGAAAGGTGTGGGACAGACAGCTTTTTATAAAGAAATATGTTTGACACAGTAGAAGTTTGCTGCAAAATCACATCAGGTTGCCTGAAGTGGTTTTGTAACTCTGGTGTTGGGGATAAAATATGGAAGTGTTCAAAACATTTCCAAGCTGTGGAGTTACCCACAAGTAATCTTTTTCTGCACGTCATGGGAATTTGATGATCTAATTCGGCTTAATAATCAAAGGCACAATCAAACATTGTTCATAGTTTAAAGTCTTCATCATCTTCAGTTTTATCATAATAGACGCATTTCACTGCGAGTTTTGAATGTGTACCGTTATGTGAATAGAAAGTAATCAAACTGAATTGCACTGGTGAGGTTGTCACAAAAGATTCATGCCAGCAGTCCCCTGATAATGTAGCCACAATGATTGCATGTTATCTCTGTAATGATAACAATGCATATGCAATTTCCAGGCCTACCCCTGGTGTATTCTGCCTCTCTTGCATATCTGGTAACTCATGAGTATTTTTGTTTAAAATTGTAATGCAAAGGTTTGCTCAAAACTCTCTGGTGTCACTTGTTGTTGATTATAGAGGAAAATATTGAGACTCCTTGTGATATTAAGTGTACTTTTGTGTTATCACCAAGACTGTTAAAATAATATTTTGCCAACAGCATCACATACCATCAAGCTGTGGGGGCAAAGCGGGACACAGATTACCTCCTCCCTAATGTCTTTTGGGAATACCGCTATGTATTCTCTGTCTCCATCAACGCCATAGATCTTCTTGAATTTGACAACTCCACTCAATTTCCCTTGTCTAATGGCTTGTATTCTGATATTGAAATGCAGAAGAATATGCAACTGCTTCTGGGGAAACAGATTCAGACTGTCTAGCCTTGGAAATAATTTTATATGCAATTATATATTTTCTTTATAGCAATGTCACTCACACATCTCAAATATGAGTGATCTGGGATGAACTTTGATTTTCGGAGCTGTCAGGAGCCACAGTTGTGTAAACAAACGTGGGCCATAGACTCTCAAGTATTTGATGTTCTGTGCAACGTTGGAGGAGCAATTCACAAAGCGAACAGGCAAACATCAGAAAAACTACAAAGATACCACCTACAAAAATATACAGTACATTCTAGGTGTTTTTATTGTCACTGTTATGTGAGATTAAAGAAAGGGTTATGGTGGAGAATGTTTAAATTCCATGCTGGGATGTGAAAAGGAGAAAACTGCAAAGATCACACAGCTATTCAGGTGAGACTGAAGAATAAAATTGGGTATGAAAATGGATATGTCAAACATGCATGAATACATTGAACCACTCTATAATGTGTCTCATATGAGCAAAGGTGGTGCTTTCTGATGTAATCAGAGTGGAAAATGGGTATGGGTAATGGGTATATTTTGTATGTAGGAAAACCATTGTGGTTGTATAACCATATACTTTACTTTATATTTTTAACATTTACAACACAAATCTTTATAAGCTGGAAATTCGTTATGGATATGTAGATTACATAAAAATACATTTTGTGTTTCTTTCTCTGAAATGCAGGGACAGATGAATAAAGGATTAATTTGTTTTTGTGACAGATGCGGACAGCTGTGACCAAAAAAAAGAGTCAAACATTATTGAAACCTAATGTAACTTGAGATATACTGTGATCAATGGCTGCTTTTCAGAAAACACATTTCATCCTGTGACGCTCAACAGCACTAATTAATGTGCCAGTCTCCTGGCAGCAACACAGTGTTGACCTAATCCTGCTTATAGCGAAGCATTTTATTTGTCAGTGACCATAGAAGTGAAACATTTGCTTAATATTTTTTGCTTATATGGAAGAGTGGCAGACACAGTCGATGGTTTTGAATGCTGAATTTTATTCGCTCCACATCATAGCCTTCTGTTTCATTATTTACTCAAAGCTGCTATAGAACTTTTGGTTACCAGGGTAACCCCGGTTCTCTGAAAACCTAGTGAAGTATCTCACTATGGGAAGTGCTTGGTGTGACCAATTTCTATTGAAAAAAAAAACAAAAAACAGAATCTTTAAGGTAACAACAACCCCAAGGATCTCTGGTTCCTGGCTTATTAAACTTGTAGTTTGTGCTGTCAAATCATGCACATGAATCTCTTTTGTGAAACATCCCTTTTGTATTGTGTGACATATTTCTAAACACCAGCGTGGCTTAGAATGCCATTATTTTGGTAACTCCTGATGGCCCACGAGACCTGTCAAACTCTCAACAATTCCTGAATAAAAATGAGAAATTACAAGCTAGGATTGAGGACAATTTCTTCATAAAAAGCATAACCACATTTACAGCACTTTTACATTTTCAAGCTTTTTATGCTGCAGTTCTTCATTACTGCTGGCTTAGAATGTCAATTTATTATTGTGAAAGCCGTAGGATGATTTTACCCCTTCATACTTATGATACAATTTTAAAACAATTGTGGAATAAGGGTTTTCTACTTCAACTATTGTCCACAAGATTACCTGACTTTATCTGGAGGATATACTTATATACAAATATTTGATTCTAGTGCTCTTTCCCAGACTCTACTCTGCATATTAAAGTTTGGTGAATCACTTTTTTTCTTTACACATCATGATATACAGTGTCTCTGATGAAGACTTTAAAGCTGCAAATATTCCTCTATTTCTCAAATGTTAAAATAAGACGAAGCAGTGCACGGTATCTGCTCTGTATCTTATATTCATAAACGCATGTATGAATGAAAGTGTGGTCCGGTAAAAACAACTTTTAGAAACTTTCTGAAATGACAGTTTGCATGATAAATACTTTTTCTCTTTTTAAAATAGGAGGAAGTAACCACTGAAAGTCTTTTTCAGTGGTTACTTTACACGCTGCTGTTATCAATTTCCAACAGTCATGCAGTCATGATGCTCGACTTTTCTTTTTTTTATATACTACATTGATCCCGTAAGAATTCAATTATGGCTTGCCTCTATCCAGTGGGAGGTCAGAAAGCAGTGTCAACAACTGTCTCTTGAGTACTCGGGTGCTCAAGGACACATCCACTGGTGGATGTTTGCTGTCAGTGGAGCTTGAAACTGGGTTTACAACGAAAGCATGGTCTAACTCTTCTCTTAGCCACCCTGCGTCCTCATCCTTGATAGATGAAAATGACTGTATATGAGGTCCATTTCAAACTGACAAAAGGCCAGAAACATTGCCACACAAAACAATCAAAACATAAAACTCCATCTTACCTCTAAAGTAGATCTTGTCTTCTCAGCAGGATATATAACCACATGTGTCTATGCGCTGAGAGCGATGATGATCATTTTGTAGCTGTTTTTCTGATATTTATATGATGTAACAGATATTTTAACCACACCTGGAAATAACCATGTAATAGGCTTTTTTCCAAGGGTTATGTGTTTATAAACCAAAGAATTATGTTTCATATGCAACTATTCAGATTTATTGATTTATGTATAATAAAAACAACATAGACATTTATTTTTCATTTATTATGTAACCATCCAATTTTGTATCACCACCTTAGCTTTAACAGAGTCATCCATCTCATCTTCCAACCATACATGAACCACACTTTAGTTGCCAAGAGTGGATATGTAAAATATAAAAAAACACTAGCATGTTTTACATAATGCTGTATGTAGGAGAAACATGTTTTCCAGGTGGCTTTATATATTCCTTCAAAATGCGTTCTATTGGAAATAGTAGAATCTAAATATAAAATGTGAGAGATAGGATTTCTATTATCAACAAACATACCTCTCTTGCTTCTTGTCTTTTTGACATCACAGTAGTTTGAAAACCGACTGCTTCAAACAGCCACATTAGCAGCAATTTAATCAGGGCTCGGACTGCCTAACACTATTACTGCTCTAATTATTCTCAAAGTGCTTGGTGTGTGAATATGATCTGATCTTCAGCAGAAACACGCAGAGGTTCTGGGAGTGCATAAAATCTTAAAGGAACTCAGCCTCTTCAGGGGATAGAGACTTAACGAGCTCAACAGCCTTTGAGTTGCCTGGAGACAGTGGCAGGGTTATAAAGCATTAAGGAAGGAAATCAAGTCCCCCTGAACACAGAAAAAAATAAAGAAGCTGCAGAGATTCTGAGTAAGCTGTGGGCGATAACTACAGAGGCTACAGGGCTGCTGAGGACAAAGGGTGAAGGACGCTGAAGAAGAGGTAAGATTTGGGATCAATACAGGCAACATAATCAACAAAATCACTAAGGCAGTGACATTTCCCTAAAACCCATTTAATGCTGTATTCAGAGTTAAATCTTAAGGTAACAATTCCCTGTAAGATACTGTTCATGGAGTTGTAGGCTTAAGAATGACATTTCCTACTGTGCAGACCATTTCTTTAATTACAGTGAATCATAGCAGTGTTTAATAATATGCAGTGTCAAGCACTGTCGAGACGTATATTTCTATTACTATTCTCTTTTCAATGATCTCTCTCTCTCTCTCTCTCTCTGTCTGTCTTCCACTTTTACTTTGCTTAACTAAAACTCCAAAATATATGTTGTTTTGATAAAGTTGTAAGATTCTGTACTGCCCTGAAAGCAAAATCTTGCATTGTTTGGTGTCTTCATTCTTCCTCCCACCTTCTCTGGTGACAGCCTAAAATCCTCAATTTGTCGTTTTCAGTGAAATGTGAAACTATTAGATGGACTGCCATGAAAATTGGAACAGACATTCATAACTTCATTCAGGATGAACTGTAATAACTTTGGAGATTTCTGACTTTCCATTTAGCGCCATCATCAGGTCAAAATTTACATTTGTCCAGTACTTTGGTTTATAACCAAATACCAAACTAATTCATTCTCATCAGCCATGGCTGTACATTATATTTAATGCTAATTATTAAATGTTAGCATGCTACTACTGCACTACCATAGATACATATATACCACATCTGGCTTTTGAGATACACCTCTGCCACTGGGAGTCAGCAGTGTTCTGGCCAGTCCAAATAATTAATTTGTGCTTTGTGGATGTTCTAAAGAAAGAAATGCCACAACCAAGTAATATGGAATTATATTTCACACATGCAATGTTATTTTACAATTTTACAAACTTGATGAATCCTTTGCCTATGCTAACAAAAGTTAACTAACTCTCCAGACACTGAGTTAAGCTAATGTATGTCAGGTATAGAAAACAAGTATTAAAGTACTATGTCAGTAAGAAAATAAAAATCAAAGTATGCTCTGTATGTTTATCTACTTTAAAGTGTTGTATGAACATAAGTGGCTATTGTGGTATCTACATGTAAATACAGTTGTGCTACACTACTAACACACTACAATAAGATGGTGAACTTGGTAAATGTTATGCTTCAACAAACATTAGACATCAGCATGTTAGTGTTGCAATTGTTAGCATGTTGCCATGCTAGCATTAGCATTTAACTCAAAACTTGCTTTCCAAACAGTGCCTCACGGAGCTGCTAGCATAGACTCTTAGTCTTCTTTCTATTCTGTTTTTATTTATAATAAGGTTCATGGAAAAGGCTAACTGCTGATACAAATCCTGGGGGCATTTCCTTGATTACATTTCTCCGAGGCTGTCAGTCGTTGCCGTTGTTGAGCTTGTGCTCTCTTAGAAATGCCTGGTCATTCTGTATTATAGCTATGTGGACTGTTATTTATAAGTTGATTTAAAAAAATAGTTAATCTATATTTGAATATCTTATAGGGTCAGTTCTGATGACAGCATATTGTCTGAAGAAAATGAAAACAGTAAATCACAGGGTGAAGAAACCCTCTGGGAATGATTGTATGGTCTTGTCTTTTGTGAGAAAAACAAGGGAGAAACACAGACTTTGGCTAATTTGATTGGCATCTATTTTGATGGCTGCTGAAGTGTCCAGGTGCCCTCTTATCTAATTCTGTGTTCGGCTGGGAGGCTGGAGTCTATAATAGCCTCGTTATGGAAGCCTGTTAAATTCATTATGAAAGAAGGAAGCGGCAGCGACAGTAGGGGCAAGAGCTCAGTTGTTCTGACATTCTTCTGGCAGAGGCTCTGCAGGGGGAATAGTGTTTCTCATTTTCATTAGATTTCATTAGATAACGCCTCACTTTTCACAGTTAAAAAGATAAAATGCTTTTTTGCACTTTTGCTTTGTCCTCTGCCCACACAGATCTGCTCCCAAGACAGTGCGATTTTAGACATGGAAAAAAAACATATATACATTTAAGATTTAAACTTACTTTGGGAGAAGCCTCTATATTAACTGCATCTAGCAAACTTAGAAGCATCAAAACTTGAACCTATGTTTTATACGTAGTCAGTATATCATAGGGACAGAGCAAATCAAAAATGTCCCTGATACAGCCGCCCACTTTGTATCACTGAATACATGCCACAGTCTGCATCACCTCCTCAGTCTCTGCATAAATTATCACAGTTCCAACCAGATGAGGATGGCACGCTGTCTTGCTTTTGGAAGAGAGTATGCTGGAAAAATCATATTGCATTCCACAAAATCAGTTCAAGTTTTTACTGTCGATTGACAGTGAAATTACCTATGACAGCACATGTGGCTAAAATGTATTTATCATTTTTCCCATTTCAAATCTATTGTAATTGTTTTTTACTTTATGTTTGTAGTGAAGCAGAAATTATTATTTCAAATAACCAGTATTTTATTTGTCCAATTACGTTTATATGCAGTCAGCAATAGGATGCACGTCCAGCTGGTCCTGGTCTGAGCAAACATTAATTGGTAACTGCAAGATGAACATCAATGTAGTCATAAAAAAAAACCAATGCATGGCAGTAATTGCACATTTAAAAATATGAAATGAAAAATCAAGGATCTTTAATTATCATTGACATGCGCAAAACCTATTGCTTAGTGCTTCATTAGGAGACGCAATGAAACCAAGGACGTAAATAAGACAGCACAGACACTAATTACTGATAGTACCCATATGTGCACAAACAGGCATAATCACATGACACACGCAATAATATAAATACAGGTAAGGCAATTAGTATCCCAGGAACAGAGATGATAGGCACTCTGTTGAGCAATACATAATTTTTCTTCTTCTTTTTTTCTTCTATGAAATTAAAGTTTATACAAGGACATTTCTATAATACTCTTAAGACTAATCTGCATTCCATATTTAAATTCATGTGTTGCATGTACTTACATAACTTTTAATTGTAGGACTGTCAATATTTAAATTGTAAAAGGTGGCCATGGGTTATTTTGTATAAAAAAATTAGCAGGTAAAGTATAGCAACTCTGGACGGGCCTTCTAGATTCTCTTCTGTTAGGGTTTTTTGTGTGTTTTGTGCTTGTGCACATTTTTTGTCTTGAGTCAATTACATTAAAGACAGTTACATTACTGGAAATGAGTGAAATTTGACCACAAGTAGGAACAAATCTAACTTGTCTGGTGAGTGGTGTTATTGCTTATTAATTTAACTTCTCATTTGTAAGAGGCATTACAAGGTTATTTCTTCTTTCTAAAGGTACATAGTGTCACTTTGACCATAGTCAATTACCTTCACCAGCCATCTTTACAACTCCTATTGAGGGTGCCCCAGTGGTCTAATGGTACCACCTAAAGACATAAAACATACACGGTTTGACTCCAGACCAGGGGATCTTTGTTCCATGTCATGCCCCTGACTCTCCCCATGTTTCCTGTCTATCTCTACTCTGCCTATCAAATAAAGGTATAATGCCAAAATAAATCTTTTATTGAGCTGTTAGAAGGGATTAGCTGTGATTAACCATCAGCGAAGGGTTCATGTTATACTTAAACAGGGATACATTTGCTATCTGTTGGGGGATTTATCCTTTCCTTCATACATACATTATGTTACTATGTATTGCATTTTGAACAGTTAACTTAAGGTTTCTTTCAGCACTTCTGTGTTGCCTATTGAGCTGTAAATATTAACCTTCTCAAACATCTCTGAGAAAATGTCAACAGAATTATTATTAAAGGGGAGCATAAGTACTGATTTCAAATCCTGGCTCAGCTCTTTGTCCTGCTACAACCGTTTTAACATCCAAACACAAATCTTTCCTGGTTAACACCGCCATGTCTCTGTCCATGTGACAACACATGCTCTGCTATTTATATTTCTTGGTACTGTCGTGCTATCACATAACCTCTGCAGAATATCAATCAATTGGGCTGCAGCACGCTTCATCATCTGGCCCCTTCAACTCAGCCTCCTCTACTTTCGCTCAAGCAATCAACTGATTGTTCTTCTTCCTAAACCGCTCCTGAGTCAACCCACAGAAATTCGGCTGAAATGTCAATCAAATTAGCAGCCAGAGTACCTGCAAGCATCACAAGCACACAGAAAAACATTCTCAGCCACGGCACTGCTACCACATGGAACTAACAACTGTGCAAGACAAAACAACTATACCTACACCGATGCCGATCAACAAAGTTCCTGACAAGCTGCTAATGTCAAAGGTGCGTCCAAACAACTCCTCTCCTGCTATTGACAGGGGCCTCCTCCACCCCAGCCTTTGTATGCACCCTGTTGTTTCTTTATTTATTCTTTATTCCCATTTGGTGCCCTCTGCGCATTATTTAGCATGTTGTTTTTCTTTGCTGCTTTGCTACATTGACGCAGCAGGGAGCATCCCACAGCGTAGAACTGCACTGCCATGTCAAAGTGTGTTGACATCTATACTTGCAACATGGCATGAGTGTTCCTGACAAGTACAAATATTGTAGTGATTTATAATGATTAAAAAGGTTACCTTTCTAAAATTAGAAATTATCCCTGAGAACTTTTTCCCCCTCTTATTTGGGTTACAGAGGCTCAAAGGCAAAAGTAACATTGTCATGGATTCCTGATTGTTTGAATGGAAAACAAATATTTCATAAAATGATACAGTAGTTCTCTAACCTTTAATTTGTGGGTGTAAGGAAGGAATCACAAATTTTATCTCATGGGATACAATTTTTCTGTTGCTGTAATGGGCATGGGAGGAAGACACATACCAAAGGTTATCCTAGTAAATATTGACTGAGGGATCACCCTTTAAAGTGTAGCAACAGTGTCTTCTCCTGTTTGTGCGCTGGAAGGATTATTGGTTTTTACATCCTTTCCCACTGGAACAGGAGCTGCACAGTAAAATTTATATCCCACCATATGTCATTATTGTTACTTCTGAGGCAAGCACAACTGCATTCAACCTTCTATTCTTATTGCACCACAATAATTATGTTAGGATGTTTAGCTAGCCACGTGCACAATGGTAAAATAGAATAAACATTAGACATTTACAGAAGATTAAATTATGATATTTACTGGAGTTGAGGGTTAAGACGACATTCTAAACCTTTACAAGTATTTAGAAATGTGTAATTCTCTTGACTTTTATTCAGCCTAAAGCATGGCAAAATCCGCAGTCTCAAACTATCAACAAGATTGATAGGTTCCTATAGCGAAGTCCAGTACACTAAATAACAATATTTTAAAAAATTAAGCTAATTAATAACCCTTAAACCAAACTTGCACACTGTGAATGACTCAGCTGAATAAAGAAATGCAGCAGCATTGTATTTTAATTAATTCTAGCCAGCAGGGACAGATTTCCTTACTTGTTTATGATTGTATCATAATTCTCAAAGGCCCTGATCAACCCCCTCAATGTGTCATGTTTAATCAGCAGTTTATGCCATGAAGAAGATGTAAGCTGGTGCTTACCTAAGACAAATGGTGCTTCTTTACATCCTTAACTTACATCTTCTAAGTTTGGCACACAAGGCTCCTATTCCATGCTATTCTATGGTTTTCCACTGTCGTAAACAAAATCATCCTAAGGCATTTGTTCCCTGCCATAAAGTGTGTGACAATCTGTCCGATATCCTGTTTCACACAAACAGCAATTTCTTGACAGGACCTGCTTACAGTGACAGCCATACTGCATGAAGATTGAAGCTACTGTCAGGCTTTCAGTCCACGGTAACACTGTTTCTACTCCTGCAGAGCGTTTCATGTTGTGTGTTTCATTGAGGTCTGTTTATTGCTACTCAATGATGGGCTGTGGGGGTGGGGGGGTGGGGGGGCTGTTTACTATGACAGTAAAACCTATCTCAAGTATTGAAAACACAAATGCACTGAAGGGTACAAATGCTAGCTTCAAATGACTCACCAGTAATCATTACAACTTGTTACAGGCCTATTGTAAGTATTATCTAAAAATTGTAAGAACGCTATAAAAAAGAATAAGAATAATTGAGTGAGTGGAATGGGCTTAGATTTCAAATCACACTCTGATTGTCCTTCTCTTCCTTCTTTAATTCCCTTTAGACAATATCCCCCAGAGGGACACCTTCGGGGACATCGGTTGAGTCCCTCTAGACAAATGTTTCATTGACTCATCAACACTGTCTCTCCTCTGAGTACATTACAGAGATGCAGAGGCACATGTAGTGCTTTCACAATCATTTATTTTAATAAGTATTTATGCATACGTATGAAACATTCTCTCTTACTACTCTCTGGCTTCCTGCATTTTCTCCAGTTTCTCCAAATGTATGGAGAAGCTTCTGATGCTGCAGCCCTGGATACTGTGTGACTTGCTGATCTTGACCGTGTCTCAGCAGGAGGAAAAGAACCACATGACGCTCAAGCCACATTTATTTTTATAGCACCTTTTAAGAGCAGACGTCAGGAAGACGTCAGGAAGTGAATAAAAGCAGAGACAATGATCTGCACCCACCATGATGTCCCAAAACAGTGGACATTAACCTTCTTCTGTTTGTTTTACATTTGAAAAACTCAAGTCTCAAGTCTCATAAAAAATGTCCTAGTTATTAGGATAAACCCAGATTTCACTGTCAGCAGTTGTTAACAGGAAGTATATTCTGAAGGTAGAATAATCTGATTACTCTCTGGCTGCTGGGAGCATCAAGTTGTCTCAGTGTACAGCAATAGCTAAGCTAATAACAGGACCATGTTCAAAACTGAATTCACATCCAGGTAAATCATATTGTAAAGAAGGAAGAGGAAGCAGCGTTTGTGGCTCGAAAATATAATCAACAGTAATGAATGTGGTCTGTTAGCCTCCACCTCTGTTGCCCCTCAAACATGCACAAATTCAAGGTTCAGAACTCCTATACAGTCACAATCACTACTCCAAACTCGGCAAAAGGATGTGATGTCATGCTTACACTGTTGGTAATTAATAAATATTGAGCAGAGCGACCACAAAATGTATACGGCCTATAAAAGTATTGCTGCAGGTTGTTCACTGGGAGTGTAATAATGTACAAAACATACTGCTTCTTCTCCATTTCCAAACATATTAAACCCTATGTCTCTGAAGTATTAAATTATTCTGAATTAACAGAAAAAACATCATAATCTTCAAATATAAGACAGGCTCACTGTAACAAGTGGTCACTGAGTAGTCTGCACAACGTTGTGCTTCGGGCAAATGAACACAATGATGCAATAAAGAGTAACAATGTCTTCATTATCAGTAACTGCTGATTTCTAATCTACTGTATGAAGGTACTGTGATTTCCTCCAAATAGTTTCCACACAAGAGTGCCTAATTAGTAATCAGTACCAGTGCTCAGTGCTGATAAAATACAAAACGATGATCTGCAGAATACCTTTCATTCTTGCTGCTGTATTTCTTTTCACTGGCTAATGCCGAGGCTTTCAACAAAGTGCTATTTAAATCAATGCATCCCTCATTACAGAATGATGAATATTTCATCAGCAAGACTATTACTTCAAATGAATAATTTAACTGTGTTATATCAGTCAGGGTTGGGGGTTCAGTGGTAACCTGCCTGGTCCCTCAGCTTTTAAACCCAACCACTTATTATGAAACTCTTTAAAACACTGCCTAACCCCACCAAAAAGGTCCAGAAATAGGTTCGGCGATTGTTGCCTCTGGAAATGCCAGGGTTGCAGTTCAAGCTACTGACAGTAAAGGTATCCTCAGCTCCAATTAACCATGATATACATTGTATTGCAAGTATTTGACTTTATTATAATGAGCTCAGTGGATGTGGATGTATGGCTTTTGTGCTCCTTATAAATACCAAACCCCCCTCATGACCTAATACAGTAATCTATGAAATATTCAAAGGACTAGATGCAGGTGGCAGCGGAACACTTTTGGTGCTCTCTGGTTTGTAATGACCTTTTGAACTTTTTTTTTGAAGGCTTGAATTGTTTATTTGCTTGCCGTTTCAGACACAAACTACAGTTTGTTAGGACTTTTGTGCAAACAAATACAAAATATAAACAATTTAGTTATTTTTTGACTTGTCGCTGTCGCAGCTTAATGCAACTTGGAGCTGCTGCAACAAGAGATCATTCAGATTATTCTGAAAATGATTACATGAATACCGTACATGAATTACACGATTACTACTTGCTAAGTCAAAATGCCTCGGCTAAAATCAGGGGCTCAAAAAACAAAAGCAACCATACAGCGAGAACAAGAGCATAAAATGAGCAGGGAGGCAATGGCCACATTTCTGAACCCCCCCCAAACAATTTGAAGAAGTACCAGATGGAACAGGCGAAGCTGATTATGGCAAAGGTGAAGAGCTAGACAGACTAGAAAATGAAACTTTAGCTAGCTTAACCTTTAAGTAGCGTTAGCACGTTGACTGAACTAGATGTGCGGCCTTTATAAGGCTATACTTTTGCAACCTGCTGGTGTTAATGCTTGTAATTAGTGAATTGTTTGCCTTGAGTGGGTGTGGATGAGGGGCCCAATTAGGAAAATGTTGTCCCCCTGTCCATAATTCCTAATGGCTGGCCTGGCTGTGGCAGATCAGAAAACAGTCACATTAAACACATACATTTTGGAAGACACTGACAAATGATGTTGTCCTGTCAATGGGGGGGAAAGATCACAAAAAGCTCATGTGGGTTGTTTTTGAAAGCGATAACAAAACAAAACAAGACATGTTTTCTGCTGTTCCACGGGCATAACATAATGCTACTTTTAAATGGAATGGCACTCATGTTTCACTAACAAAAAAACTGTTTCACGCAGCAGGTGCTGCAACCTGGCACCTTGCCTGGCGCCACAGCTGCTTTCAAAAACAAAATGCCGTGTTTGTTTGTTTGTTGGTTTTTTGGTTTAGTTTTTCTGTCTTTTCTTTTCTCTCTTCCCCCTTCCTGCCCTTACTCAATTTTCCGCTCACAGTTTCGACGGCGTCAGCTCCTGTGCTGTAGAACCGCTCCATGATGAAAGGGAGGTTAAAGCAGGGAATTTAAATAGAAGATTTCAAATGAAAATCTTTTAGTAAATTGTTTAATCCCTGAAATACAATGCAATACTCAACGGAGCAAATTCTGGTATCTTAAACATGGACTGAGCACGGTAATACAACAAAAAGGGTAGTTTTATTATCAGTGACATCAAATTCACTATCGTACATTAACTATCGAGAGTAGATTTTAACCTTCGGGATCTCCGCAGGGAAAAGGGATGAATCCACTTCCCCCCCTCTGAACTTCATCAAAATGGAGATAAGAGTTCTTTCAAGTGTTGAGCTGTGCTGGGTATTAAGTAACACAAGGTCAAATTCAGTGTTCATGTAAGATTATGGAAATGTCAGTCTTCTCCCTTCCTCTCAACTCTGTAGCAAGAACACTGACACAGAGACCACAGTGGTTAAGTATGTCATACACAGACAGACGTGTTGATTGTATGAGAAGCACCTATTTCAGTCACATGCCTGCTCATTTGTAGTCTTTCACTCCAGCAGGTTATAATTTCTGTGTAATTACTTCCATTAGCATGAATTGCTCTTCTGAAGCTTGAGTATGTAATGACATATTGTGAATGCAGATAGCGGAGCATGGGCATCACAAGCTCTGCAATCTTCTCCTTCAAAAAGCTGCACTGCCTCTCTGCGAATAAGGCATTTATCGAGTTAATTCATCATTATCAAAGCACGGAAATCCAATATGTCTGCAGATATTACTTTATCCTTTTGGGCAGAATGTAGGCTGAGGTGGATCAAATAGCTGCATCATCCACAAGCATGAAAAGACACTCACATGTATATCACCGATACACAGTAGTGGTCACGATGGCGTTCCTCCACCGGTTGTAGCATTTTATCTTTGTCCAGCGTCTGACTGTCGCTGAAGCTGTGTGCGAGTTTTCTCCCAAGGTTGATCCCTTAGTTTTTGCCCGTGAATTAGGATTTTCACTGGAAGGATTAAAACTTAAGGTGTCATTATGTTTTTTTATTATTTTATGGTCTTTATAATTTTCATAATTTTAACACTTTAGCCTACAAATAGACAAGAATTTTAATGACTATATAACAGGAATGTGACCTTCTTTCTTTTTGTTTTAAGGTGAAACACATTAGTTTTTTTTGCATCAAATATTGACTTGAAAAGCTGTTGTTTCCACCTTTGTAAATAACAGCATTTGTGGTGAGCTTAAATTCACAGTGGTTACTATAGTTTCTAGGTTTTGACAGTAGAGGAAAAGTATCAAAAGGTCAACATCTCAAACCTCCCCTGCAGCATTATACATTTCTCCACTGCCCATCTGTAAGCACAGTATGTTCCAAAAATATCACAATGTGGCTGGTATACAGTAAAACCAGTGTTTCACATCAAAACAATGTTCTAATATCTTTTAACAAAGTCGCTGGAGTATCACACCTTTTAATATTCATGGATAAATAATCGTTAGTTCAGCAAGTGTGCAGAGAAGACTGCTAAATGCTTTTATCTACATAAGTAGTGAGCTTCAAAAGCATTTCATAAAATTTACATCAGAAACATTTTCTCAATGCAAAAGGGCTCCATAACTTATGATTCTGGGCTGCAAATCTGCTCAGGCATGTGGGGGAAGAAAAAATATCAACGTCGTTTTTAAACATCTGAAATCTAGACAAATAAAAGTGGCTAAATGTTTAAAAAGCCACACCATTTTGCACCTTCTGTGTCTGCCAAATAGTTCCGACTCTGACCTTAGAGCATCTAAATCAACGTATATGGTATTGCGAGTAAATCTTTTTTTATCAGCAAGCCATTCATATCCTCTCTAACAGTATGTCCTCCTAGACTGCGCTGATAGCGATGGCGGAAGTAACCTATCTGGATGTATCTCTCCCCGGACTCTCCGCTATCTCTCCATCTTCTGTCCGAGAGACCTGATGAATGACAAACTGTACTGTTCTCTGTGGATCAATGGCGCATAAGTATAAACCAATTTCCTTTTGAAACTGCACTCTGGGAAATAAACAGACACACTGCCTCGGGAGCTTGACACTGTGTGAGCTTCAACAGCCGATTATTCTTTTTAATGTTGTGGAACTTTGGCAGATGCTCCAAACTTCAGAGATTAGGTTAAAAAGTAAATCCTGCAAAAGTAAAACTCTGAGCCAAATGATGTTTCATATAAGAGGCATCAGGAGAATTACATTTTGTACAAATAGTACATGAAATCATTCTTCTTGATTCTTTCAGATACCTGTTTTTACAGATTTTCTGACAAGCCAGAAGCCATGGTTTCACATGATTACAATTACGGCACGAATTAAGAATCATGTGCATTTTTCCTGCCAAATCTTTCCCAAAACATTTGTTTGGAGATTGATTTCCTCCCAGCAATCCTTTAGTATTCATTCATTTCCTTGTGGTTAAAAATAAGGTTTCAGAAATTATAAATGTGCTTTAGATGGATGCAAAGTTTCCATGATAAGGGAGCAGAAACTGTTCTGAAATCTCTACTTGTTGATGTGTTCAAAGATGCTCTGACATACATCTTTTAATACAAAACACAACACGGTTGTGTCGAGACTAGTACACAACATGTGCCAAAATGCTGTAGTTATATGTAGTGATATTTTGACTAAACATACAGTAGAGTGAATAAGTGAATTATAATTCAGGAATGGTTCGTAGAGATATTTTGATACGTTTTCTCGGTTGTGACAACCTTGGAACCCTGGAATCAATTGCAACCCAGTAACAAACTGAGTTGGACACTCAGCTTTCATGTTGCAACAAGGATTTAGCATTTTCCATTAATCCTGAAGAAGGTTTAGAGGGTTTGCAAATGGTTTGGTAGGTTTGGTGAAACACCGTGGTCAGCGGTGGTCACAGCAATAATAAGACACTCTTATTGGAGCCACTATTAAATAATTAGGCAAAGAACTTGCTTATTCTTAAATTTGACAATGGAATGCATGTATAAATAACTTCCTGTGTGTTCTTGTGCACATAATCGTATAAATTATATTTGTGCAGGAATTGTGATCCACGGTGCTAACATAAACAAAAATACATAGAGATTAGTTTTACAGAATATCACTATAATGCCATAAATGCCAGAGAGGAAAGGTATGAAATACAATATTTCTTTGAGGTGAAATACTTCAGCAATTTGCACTTTCTGTTCAAACTAAATGGTGCATTGACTTAAAATATTGTCTGGTATAAAGAAACTATTCAACACATTTCATTCGTTAGATATGGCATTGTTCTTTTTCTGCTTCCTCTTAATCTTAAATGCCACATTAATTAACAGCAGCTCTGTGGTCCTCAACATCCTACACTCATTACCTTCGAAGTTTCAGTATTTCCTTTTCAGTGTGTTTTTAACAATCATCATAGTTGTACTTAATAGTCAGTTGTCAATACTGCAACTGTTAATGCCAACTCTGGATAATTAAACGCAAGTCTGCGACCAACGAATCTCTGATCTTTTATACTATGGATTTCTGATAATTCAGTTGTGGCTGAGTGATGGAGGATTTGTCCCATCGATTGAAACTACTTGATGGAGTTGCAGTTATACACCAAATTGATTTAAATCCTTCTCTCTCATTTTAAAACTTTTTATTTGAGTAATTGAGCTTATTGAATAATGACAATCTGCTGTGTGTCCTGGGCCCCTAAAAGTAAGAGTCAGATCATTCTTGATAAAGTCTCAAATTTCCAACATATTGACTGTTCCAATGATTTTCGGCTTTATGAATCTTGCTGCCTTTTACAAAGTTCACTAATAGCTGTATTAGAGACCATATCAACATCCTTTAAAGGTAAAGGTCTTTGAAAGTAATGCCATTTGGACCCACTGAAGTTAATGCTGAACTCAAAGAAATAGGTGTAGCTGACCATATGGTTGTTTTTGATGTGTGGTTGCCCAGCCTCTCCCAGCTTTTGTGCACCTGCCTACTCCTACAGTTATTTCTCGGCGTCTGCCAGCGCGTTAGCTTTTGAGCCTCTTTTCTCTTCCAACACTACTTCAATGCTTCCTCTCAGTTCTGAAGAGTTAGTTGATTGCTTTAACAGCACTTGCTTGAGTTCTCTTGATGCCGTTGCTCCTTTTAAAATCAAAATGATCAACAACAAAAATCCCTGCCTTGACTAAATGAAACCACTTCAGCCGTGTAGAGAGGATGGTTTAATGTTATAGCATGAATTGACATAATGTTTTCAATTACTCGTGAATACTCATCTGCAACAGACATTATTTTTAGGGGTCTCTTGAGTTCAAAGTCCTTTAGTGTATTTGAAAATATACTGTATAAACATTTCCCCTGTTATTCAGTTATATCTGCTTTTTCCACAGCATAATTTACATAAATCAGAAAAACACTCATTTACCTACTGCTGCTACTACAACATGATAAGTGTCTTTCTAACACTTTATACCCAGCAGCAAAAGCATCAACAAAACCCATTTTATACTTACCTGCATCAGAAGTGGTGTCTACTGTTTCATAGCTTTGTATCATAACTCTATGGTCACAAGTTGAGCCCTGTGGTGTGAATCTCCTCCTGAGCCTCTAAAAGAAAAAAAGACTGAAATGACTCTAAGGACTTACTCATCCTTGCAACTCCTTGCAACTCTCCTTGCAAGATGGCTCTCAGTGAATATTCTCTGTTTTACAGATCACAGTATACTCAAGATATCATAAAGGCTGGTGCAGCTGGACTTGGAGTTTGGTCAGTCAGTTTGCTGCTCATTGTACATTTTTCAACAGTTCTTCACTTTTGGTCCTTAGAACTTAGCTGCACTATTATCTGTCAACGTCATATTGCACATTTTCACAAGGGCATGAAACCATACGTAGCGATGCTGATGTCCTTCTCATATAGGCTCCTCCACTTGCTAATCCCTTACTGCAGAATAAAACGTATTCTATAAAATAAGTAAACATAATCAATTGCAGAACTCAATATACTCATATTATTAACAATTCAACATTAAGTGGAAAATAAATCGGCACAGCTGTAATCAATATTTCTACATTAACAATGGATCACATGATGTGTATATGTGTATATACAAAGGTTCACTCATAGTGATAAGCCCACAGAGAACTATTGCCTGACTCTGCAGTTCCCCTCAGCTATAGGAGCTTAATAGCATATTTTAGCTAACTGTTTAGTCTTTTTTCAGTTACTTTAAGTTTCGTTACCTTAATGTTTTGGTTCCGTCTCATCGCTCCTGTAATGTTGTTTTCAGCAACAGAGACGAAGTTAGAAACTGCTGAACATAGTGAAACATTTAGCTGCTAAAGAGCCAGATCGTTTTGTCAGTTGGTTGAGACCAAAAACTGAGCTAAAAGAAAGTGAATGTTGAACTTCATCAGGTGGCCAGAAAAACAACTCCAAATGAATGCTAATGTTGTTCTCTGTCTGCTAGATGTATACATAGGCATTTGCCATATCCACTTAAAAGATAATAAGATGTCACTGATGTGTTCACATCTACTGCCTCCAAGTGGCCAACAATTAGTCACTGCAGAGGTAAACATTTGATCCAATTCAGGGTATATTTTACTGTGGTACACATTTTCATTTTCATCTTCATAAAGCTACCATATCATGTTGTGGGTGTAGAGGTCTTTTAATAATGTTAGCGTGCCAAACTATATATTATTTTTCAGAACTCCTGAAAGTGCTGCTTATTATCTTTATTGTTTCATGTCGATTTCTGCTGTGGATGACTCGTACAAAATAATTGGATGGAGAGGGGAAAGTGGAAAGAAAGTAAGATAAACTTTAAAGAACCTCATATAAACAGTGCATTTTTATGAACATATCTAGGCTACAAATGCATTTCTAGACTGCAACAGAGACATAGAGGGAAACCAAATCACACAGAACACTGAAAGGTTTTGATCTTCTGCAAGAGCCATTTTCTCTGAACCTCCTACTTAATGTTTTGACACTGTTATCCATGTAAATGCTCAGTGAAGTGCTTATGAATACTGAGAGCTCTCTTTTGCACATGAATTGTCAGAGTGGTTTGAGATGATTTAATTCTTGGGAGATGGTGATTAACACATGCATTCATTTCAGGTTATACACCTCTTTGATGCCAGCGGAGGGAGAGAGACCTAAAGAGGAAGTGGGAAGGATGGAGTGGGAGAGAGTTGAGGAGGAGGAGGAGGAGGAGGAGGAGGAGAGGACGAGAGGGAAAGGGAGGGAAAGAAGAAAGAAAGAAATACAAAGAGACAGACAGAACCCCACACGAGTATGGGAGAGGCAAATCCCTCACAACCATGTATTACTGATGTGTAGCAATGTGCAGGAAAGGGTCTTCATTAACACTGTTGATACTAAGCGTCTCATTCAAAAGCACAAAGAGCACTTTGCACTGGCAGACATTATCAACACTGCTCTTAGCTCAACAAAGACTGGAATGAAAATAGGCAACCATGTATTGTACAATAAAAGCTGCCCGTAATCACGTTCCAATTTCCTCTTTAACATTGTTGTCCTTCATTGACATCATGTTCAATTAAATGCAAAATTTCTGCTCATTTCTGAAGAGAATGTGATATTTGTCTGAGTCGGGGAGGGGTCGTTTTGAAAACTGGATAAACACAGCTGAATAGATGATGTGCATGTATGTGCATCTGAGAGTGAGGGTACAGAGACGTTTTTTATTGTATGGAGAAAGGAAAGAAGATGTGCACATGAGAAAAGTGATGGTGGCTTTGCATTATAATTAGAAGTTTTAACCATTTAAAGGGCTATTAAAACAGACATTTTCCTTCTTGTAATGCTGTCAGCCAGTCTCATAGTCTATGAAGATATTTTCATCGCTTCACCACTGATAATATGCCAACACCTTCCTTTGGGTAAATATATCATTGTTTTTAAAGGTCATGTCCCAAATTCTGATTCATAGCTCATGCAAAAGGGCAGATGTTCTTGAATGAAACCACAGCTAAGGTCATTTGCATAGTAATATCCATCTATACACTGCATCTGTTATTTGTAATCTTCTAACCAGCCATGCATCTTATCTGTTTTCCATCTACACATCAACTATGTGGATCAGTGGCTATAGCAGCAGGTCATGGTCTGATCCCAGGGAAGCACTTGAGTGATATTTTCAAGTGCAACAGAAAGAAAATTTAATTCATTTTTTAGTGTCTTGCTCTATATTACAACCCCATGCACACCACTTCATCATGTTAAGAAATCCAAAGCTTGACAGGTGTGCTGTGCATAGTAACAGTTGCTAAGCTATGACTGGACAATTACTGTTTGGGGTAGGGGTTCGTAGATCAAAAAATACCTCTCTTTATGACATTTCAGTTTACTGGGTGACTTAGAATCCCTGACAGAGCCTTTCACCAAATATTAAACCAAGGATATGAATCTGTAATGCCCATCATAAAGCAACCAATGGGGGTCACTCCATGAACAGGTCACATGATAATGAAAAAGACACTTACTTTACGGACAATAAGGTAGAGCTACATTCTGTGAATATACTTTTTCTACTCCTCATAGTTGTGTGTGTAAAAGCTCAGACTGCCAGTTCACAAAGTCAGCCTAACATGCCATAAAATACTGTTTTAGCATAACTTTTTTTTAAAGTTGCCCCTAGTCTTGTTTGGATTTTAGCTCTTGCAGTGTAGCTTTTTGCCTTGAGTCACTCAGATAAAATAATTTACATTTATATATATTTCTGCTATAAATTTTATTTTCACAGTTGGAGCTTGAACACTTGATACTGTGAGTATTAGCATAACACTTGGGCAGAGCCACACACAATTTCACGAGAGATGTCTCTGTAAATAAAAGATGGTATTTTACCTTACGGTAAACATGCTCTTCCAACCTTGTACATTTTGATCTGGATCAAGGGATGACATTCAAATATGTATGATGCTGATGAGACATTTTGTGTCCAGTTATTACAATTTGCAGAAATTGGTCACATTTGCTGCTTTCAAAAGGATGCCCCAGATCATTCCATGCTTGTGCATCTCTTTTCCAAGGCTACATTTACAAAAGAAAAACATTTTAATGGGAAACATCTCTATATTTAACAAGAGCGCCTTGACCAACAGCTTTATTTTATAAATCAAATTACCCAGTATCATTGAATGTGGATGGTAGCCTATGCAGGAATGAAGAATGTAAAATAAATGCAACAACTTCCAAGAAATCCATGGTGAACATTTTCATTACTTTAGAAAAGAAAAAAGACAATTTCCTTTCATCAGTGGCACTCTGATGCACTCTGAGGCTATATATAAATATGATGGTGTATGGGGGAAATAAGCTAGTGATTTGGGAGCAGGAGAATAAGGTGATGGTGCTACTATCATTGTGACTGGCCTGTCACTATGTGTGGACAAACTGTGTGGGGATGATGGGGGACAAAGGAGGCGATTAGTTGGACAGAGCACTCGTAATACACTCTCGGGGGACCAGTAAGTCAGGCAGCTCAATGCTGCAGCCAGGTTCACTGAGCAATTAAGAGAGCTGGGGGAGTCAAAGTGGCTTAGCCTGATGCTCTGCAGCTCTGTGCCAGTGTTGAGGGTCACTTTCAACCCCTATCAGTCCACCTGTGTGTCTTAATGCACCCATCCACACTGGCTAGACGAGCCGAGAACAGAGCCAAAGGGACAAGCGGGGCCAAAGCAGTACATGGGAGGAATTATTCTCCCCTTTCCCCATAATTGTGGCTGACATATCCTTTGGCTTCTCTCCCAGATCACTAGCAATACATATATTTTTCTTTATACCCTTGTTATCCCTGGTTGCTTAATGAATTATTTATAGGGGGGAAAGTGAAGGGTGGAGAGGATTTCCCTTGGAGTAAACATACCAATAAAAGGAGAGATGACTGCAATAAAATGATATGGAAGGCATCACTTGCCCCTTTACCAAAATGGATTTTAAAGTAGTATGGGCCACACACTGTTTTTGAACTTCGAAAACCCCCAAACTCTTTAGAAACATGATTCTCTGGAAACACATGAGTGAAAATGTCAAAACCTTGAATGAAAGAGCTACATTAGTATTGCAGGGGCAATATGTTATAAACTCAATTAAATTAATTTGTGATGCGCTAACAATTCATCATACTGTAATAATCCTGGCTGCTGCATAAACGGAATAAATTTCATCCTCTTAAATTGCACTTTCTAAGGCAGTTTGACCTCCATGGTAGAGTAAGTGCAAACATAGTCATCAAATTGCTACTCTTATAGCAGGTTTCTCCCAGTGTCAAATATTACCCATGACTACCTGGCTATCCGAAACGTCAATAAAAACCGTACTGTACTGAAAGCATTTTAACAGTAAGGCCCCAGGACAATCCTCGAGAAGTGTTTTTCTGGTCTGCTTTTTTCCCCCTCCACCACTCTACTAGACAAGCAAGATTACAAGAATGAAGGCACTGATGCCTTCAGGGGAACAATTTCCAACTTACCGGCAGCACATTCATGAGCACTCTCTCACCTGAAGGTCCTCAGAGAAATCTGTGCTCTGTATGTAAGAAATAACTGTCCTGAAATGAAGAATCAAGCTCTTTGTTAGATTGCATTCATTTAGAGGAGAAACCGTCAGCTTCACAGAAACATGGTCGAAATTAAACAGCACTCTGTAGCTCCCCCTCTCACTAAGCATGTATATGTTCTGAAGTCTTAATTTATAGTCATTCGTTCTTGAGTCCTCTCAAAGATTTGTACACGTGAAGGTGAATTATTCTCCCACAAAAGAATTTGCATTATGTTTTTGCTCATTAAGACATACTTGCTTCCAGAGTTCCAGTGTTTCAGAATTGCAGGAGAGGGCAGTGATAGGTCAAAGCAGAAAGCCTGTTAATTGAAGTTGTACATAATAAAAGAAGGGGGGTGGGGAGGTCTGTTTATTAATAATTGATGAAAGAGTCGTTAAATTGAAATGTGTTTGCATCAATTAATCATCCCCCCAGATGCCACTAATAAGCCTTTTCCACCGCAGCATCATTGCAATCCTGCAGACTACACCGGTTGAGCCTAAGCCATCATTCATCATGTCTTACTGTGCTCTTAAAGCTGGCCTCAAGTCTGTGACAGAGTGATTAAAACACTATTGCCATTGAGCGCTGCAAGCTTTACTCACAATCTCTTCTGAAAATTGGCTGCAGTCTATACTGTGTACAGTGTGAAACTTGATTACCATGTTTCTACGAGTTATTGATATTCTTTGAACTTTAACAGGGTGGTGAGGCATTCTGCAAGAGTCTGCGGCGACAGATTCAGCTCTCAAAATGTTCAGTTCAATCACTGTCAGGCTCTGCAATTGCCTGGTTTGTTGAAGGCGTGGACGCCCATTAGCAGTTTGTGAACAGTACAAATTGAATTTAAAACAATGACTTTAAGGTTGACTTAATTCTAGCTCATGTTTAGAGGTACCGTTATTATACATCGGCATGGATAAAAAAGGTTACCTATACAGTGCATCATTTGGCCAGCATGCTAAATTACCCAAGGGGAACACACCCACAATGCAATTGTGCAGCCAACAGGTGCATGCATGAATGCACAGCTGTTGCTCAAAAGAAATTTGGAGAATGTAGTTTGAAAAATAAAAATATTGAATTCTGGGGGGAAAAAATAAAGAAAAGTTGCATTTAGGGCAAATTGTGGAGGACCGGGAACCTTGTGGAGTGTAAAGCTCAAAGACTGCTGTTAAAACAGGTGTGTTTACTACAGTCTATATTTACTTGAGTCACTGATTGGTTGCAACCCACGTAAGAGGACTTCACCAGCCACTGCATTGTGTAGCAACAAAGCATCATATGTGTGTACTACATGGTGTGCAAAACATTTGTGTGTCTGTGGGATGCACCTTCTATGATGGTCGTATTGCTGTGTGTTGTACGTCGTGTTGATCAGTGTTAGGCAAGTTACTTGAAAACTGTAATCAATTACTTATTTTGCCTTACCCACTGAAAAAGGGATAACATTACTAACTACTCAGCAGCAGAAGTAATGCATTACATTAAATGTTACTTTCGTTACGCAGTCCAGCTTTACACCCACAAGTCGCATCTTTTGTATTTTACACATGTAGAAATATGAAAAGAAACGTGTTGGTTTAACAAGCAGCCCTGCAATTTGGAGGCATTTAACTACCATCCAGCAGTTATGTCAGCCTCAGTGACAGCACGTAGCTCTGCAGAAGACTCAACATCAGAAGTGCAGTCACACACCCTCCAACTCTAAACAAAGGTAGGTGTTTATTAAATATATGAAACCAGCTAAGAACACACAATACGTGAATAAGACAAATTAGTGTAGATTTTTTTAGTTGTTGTTGTTCAATGGTATGAGTTTATTCATTCTAGGGAGGTTATACTGAGGAAGAATGTTATAATTGGTTGGTCGTACGCATAAGCTGCAAATTGCAGCTTATAAAATAAATTATTATTTGGACCTTTGCTGAAGTTTGCAAAGCGGGAGCATTGTTCCTTTTGTCCACAAACAGAAAGATAAACAAAAATGATTAGTTATTATTGTGCACATCTTTATTATCATACGTCTTTTCAATGCTGCTGAATGATATGTCTTGTCGAAGTTACCTGAAGAAAAGGTCATGACTAATGTGATGTGTTCCAAAGAGTCACCTCCATCTAATCAGCCTGAAATCAGAGCACCCATCTTTAATTAAGGTGAAAGCACAAACTGATGCCTTTTTATATTTACTACATCAGTGAACATCCAGGTTAATCCAAGAAGGGATTATTTCGGCTGACTGAGAGTGACCACTCATGTAATAAACTCACAGGTAAGGGGACTCAGTTCCAGGCGGCCTGTGGAGTTACAGGATGGCCCAGCCACAAGCCATAATAGTCAGTCCCACTAAGCCATGTTAGGAAATGTCCCCATCATCTTTACTTAAAGTTTAATCTCTCCAGGCTGTGTCTCGGGCCTGATGCTGTTGACATGAAAATGATCAATGACAGTAGATCAACCCCATGGGAAGTGCAAGATACACATCACATGATTAATGGCTTTGCCAGCTGTCATGAACTATACCGGACCAATAAGTGAAGGCTTCATAAATCATAAGTCTTCTGACACATGAAGTTTTTGTGCACTTTGTAAAAGCCAACATTTGGTGCCTTTTCATATTTTTATTTTTCATATTTTAAATTTCTGCAGTACTCTCCCGAACACAACAGGATCAATTTCGCTTCCAATTTTGTATGTTTATAGTTACTGTCTTCTGTTGACAGTACTGCTATTGCAAAATGCCTCCAATCTAATCATGAATTAAACATGAAATTTAAGAGTACAAATAAGATGTCCCTCAAGAAAGTCTGTCATGTGCTGTCATACGCTAATGAATGTTTCTTAAACCTGCATCATGTTTACCACTAGAGAGAAGAAAGATTCACAGCAACAGAGCCCTGATATACCATCATCTTATCATTGCTTAGGGCTAACATATTAGTACAAAATTGGTTGTTTACACATCCAAAAGACACAGAACAACATGAACATGCCATTGGAGTTTTTTTTCCTAATACCTGTCAAATGTAAGCCTAATATTCAGCCCTGGTTTGGTTCGTGAACCCTTGAGAAAAATAGCACACTGATCTTTGGCCAAACATCTTTGGTTTTTCTAAATGCTTAGATGTAAATAAGCTGTGTGTTTATTTTTAAAGTGGTAATCCTTAAGATTTTAGTCCTGCTTAATTTGGCGACACCTGTGGTCATTGTGATATCAGCAAATGCTGTTTAATACTACAAGTTACATAAATCTGGGGCCATCGGGCACTCTTTGAAAATCTACTTTGTCAGAAATACAGCAGAAGACCAACAGTATTTGTTTACAGTGCAAAAACACCAAATAAACTCATATTGTTTTAATAAATAAGAAGTCAACCATGATCTGATTTCATTCTGCGTTTGTAGCAAGTCGTGTTCCACAGACACTACAGTAAAGTTGGTTACATTGCTGAGGAGTTGAGGAGGAGGGGTGCAGCTTGTCGCCTGTAGCTCTGTATCTGCCAGCTCGCTGTGGCTGCTCCTTTTTGTTCCATCTCTCCCTGCAATATTTTGGATTAAAAACATGCCAAAAATGACAACTGCAGTTAGTGCTAACCCCTGTGACAAATATATTGCATTTCCTGTGCCTGATTCACATTAAATGCCACTCCATGTTTCGCCAGTTGAATGCTTTTAATGTAAAGCAGCAGCAGTGGAAATGCACTGTTTGCATTAGCAATACCTTAAGATGGATCCAATGTAAAGACAGTGACACTAAACAGTGAGGCCATTATCAGTGTGGTAAAATTACACCGGATTACATGCTGCACTGTTTCCTGTAAGTCCTTCGTGCATGTGAAGGCAATTTTATCCAGCTCGGGAATGGTGGACTCTGCCAGTAACAATTAAATCTAATGTAAATACATTCAGAGGCTATTGCAGAAAATAGTATCAACAACAGGATTCGATACCACAAAAATAAGGATTCTAACTTTAAAGTGAGTAACAGTACAAACCCCTTCACATTACAGTAAGTCATTTGATTACATGCAATCAAAAATATCACTCAATGGAGCTTTTAATGGTCCTAAATGGTTCATCAGTATTCATTTACATTCCTTCGAAGTGCATGGTGTTAATTCCCCAAATTTCACTAGTGATTATTAGTTTCTAGATCCAACTTGTGTGTTTGTGAGGAACATTTCCTTACTCCTTATGACAATAATAAGCTTGAGATGCTGGTTATTTCCATTTTTCTGCATTTGCGTTCCACACAAATCATTGTGCTGCCATGTGGCCACAGTAACTTTCCTTAATGGCCATATTAGTAAGACAGGTCACAAGGCTCACAACTTTGGAATGATTACATATCCACCCACCAACAACCTACACATGTGTATGCACAAGTTCATTACTCAAACCTGCATGTGTGCATGCAGTCTGCACAGACACAGACAGGACATCAACAGAATGAGGTGATGAAGAGAGAGGGAATGAGAAAGAAGGGGAGAGATAGAGGTCAGAATTAATAGAACATTGAACCTTTACTAACACTGTACAATAGTGAAGCCATTACAGTTATAATTATACTCATTAGCTCCTCCCCCATCCTGTCCAGGATAATATGCAACTCTATTGAGATCCATCAGCTTCATACCCACTGGGACTCTGTGAACATATGGTGCATTTAAACGATGTAGAAAATAAATAAATAAATAAAAGAAAATAACTTCATACAGATCTAAAATAATTGTTTATCTGACCATGCCACTGGGGAATGCGTGGCATTTCAATTACACTGAGAAATGTAAATGAGATAAGTTACTCTTTTTGAATTTAATAGCTCACATTTATGCTCAAGCCAGCAAGCCCAGTTATCACTTTCCTACTGTATGTTTTGATTGATCACATTAAATCTGTAGGTTCACTAACTGAACCAGAACACTTCTTTATAAGTACCATCGTTTCCATAAGGCAAGTCATGGGTGATTGTTTCAGCGAGGTAATGTAAAAGTTCAAGGAAATCCTATTGATGGGATGTTTTCTTGTTTTTAGGTTTTTAAAAAGAATTTCTCAATTTCTTAGCGCAAGGTTACTCATCAAACCGTCTCTTTCACCCTCTGTTCAATCCAAGCAACAGCTTGTGTGAATTTAGCAGGTCTTAATCTAACATGGCAAGGTCAGCACACAATGAAGAACAGTTGTTATCGCTGAGTGGATCTGCAGAAATGTTTGCCAATGCCAAGAGGCAAAACAAAAAACCATTGGAAGGACATCACAACGTTAAATAAAGCGTGTCAAAGACTATAAATGCAGTTCACTGTGATCTGCTAAATGGAATATGATAGCTTAAAATACGTTTGTTTACAATATATTAAACATCAGTGCATCTATGTCAAATGTCCATGATTCATGTTTGGTGAACACGGTTGTTCCTTTTTTAGTTTATATTTTGACCTTTATATTTTTAGAGCCTTGATACTGATTTCTAAACTGGATAAGCTGGTTTAAATATAACCATATTATATAAAATATAATGAGTGGATACAGTGGAGTCTCTCCGGAGAAAATATATATCTGTTAGGGGAATGACGGGCAATCTGTTCTTACCAGTGATAGTCATTTCCAAATCTTCAAATGTTCAATTGTTTTGTCGCAGGGACCAAAAGTGTACTAGGACGTTTAACTCAAGCGAAAGTAAAATTACTTGGGAGAAAATCAACTTACATAAAAGTAAAAAAGTAGGTCAGTTAAAATGTAGGCTACTCTGAGTAAACGTTACTGCCATACATTTTTAAAAAGGGGAACAGCAGTTGGAGGTAGGGAAAAAGGAAAAAAATGTATGCGAAGATGATGTTATATGATATATCTATTAAATTAAAGAACACATTTAAGCTGCAAAATAAAGTGCATTGCCATGACAACATAGCTATACACATCACCCCACAGAGCCCAAACCATGGATATGTTCCTTTTCTATAGATGTTACTCTGCAGCCTGTGCACTAAATTGATTAACCACCTCCCTTGGCCTTACTAGAATTAACCAGAAAACAGACCAAATAAAACAATAAAACAAAAATGGCTGACAATTTAAAAAAAACACAATGGACCACACCAATGCCACAAGCATTATTAGGCTACAGAAATGAAATAACCTGACAATTCTTATAGAATTAAGAGCAGAATAAAACATCATCAAGGCAGACAAGAACACAGAGATGCATACACAATAAAAACTCCACAGCAGTTACAGCGCACAAACACACATATTAATGCATAAAGAGGGCTTCTCAGTTTTTGGACAACTTGTAGCCACACACACACACACACACACAGTGCTGCGTTGCCTAGCAACGTTGACGTCCTTCTCTGTATAAAGACTTACCACCATCATAATGAGTTTATTGTTGTAGGCTACTCATATGTCTGAACAGTGTCCTGTGAGTCTTGTGCGAAGTCCTCTATGATTTGCATAATATAACCAGTCCACTCAGCCTCTTTGTCCCACTGCGCTCCTCAAGGTTTTCAAACATTTTGAGCTAAATGAGTCACAACTGCAGTCTCAACTGTGACAGGGATTACTGAAGGTAAAAGTTCCTCAGTGAACACATAAGTCACCACTGGAGGGTCTACCATGAGCATTTTCTTTTAGCATTTACCATGTTAGCCAGTCCCAGCATGCACTTGTTGGTTACGCAACATCTGGATGTGTTTAATTTGTTTCAGGTAGCATGCCTGAAACTAAGTGATTAGTTAATCACTGGTGCAATAAACCAGTGATTAACTAAGGTATGCAACTTTTTATTTTTTTACCTACGCCATGGTACAATAAGGCTAACTTTAACCCATAATTGCAGTGGGAAGGGCCATCCTCTGCAGTTTTGCATCAACTTTAATTTAAGGATTAAATGATAATTATTTGCTAGTCTATTTTTTTCTCACACTTATGCTTGTCAATCCCGCTGACAGGCACTGAAGGTCCCATCACTGCAGTGCGTGATGTTTTGAGTTCTTGTGGAGGAGATGGTTTCTGGAACAATGTGGCCTCAATGGATCCATCTGTTCTGACTGTCCAGCCTTTTCCATTGGGATTCCAGAGAAGTGCCTTTGGAAGATGGTTATGATGCCACACTGCTGTCTGATACATTGCTCTCAAAATATGTTGCTTGAAAGCATCTTCAGTCGGGCCACTAATGCATTGGTTGTGGATGCCATTCATACAGATGGAGGGCATATTTTCTCGCCAAAGGCAATACTTTTTCCAATCAGATAATTCAAAGAACATTTCTTGTAAATCATCGAGTTGGGTCTTCAGCTTTTGTACATGCTGTTGTCTTCCCTAACATGCTTCTTGTGGTTTTATAGCCTTTGAGGACGTGGTGTGCAAGCAGACAATCATAGAATTGAACTCCAGGTTTCTATGAAATAGCACAGATTGGGACAGATCTTTTCCTTGGTTCATGTTCAGAATACATGTTGACAGTAAATGATGCAAACATATCCCTTTGCTTGCATAGTAGAAAAGTAAAACCAGTACATCTGTTTCATCATGTTTGATGATTAAAAGAATGTGGCTGTGCAATGTAACACCAATCTCCTGTGTAGGTCTACTAAGCTTTCTACCTCTGACTGGCTGACCTCCTCACCGTTTTCGAAACCTTCTGCCAATATACCTTCTCTGATGAGATCCTATGTGGTCCTGTATCCACTATGTAGTCCACTATGCATAGTGCAGCCTTGTTTCCACTGCATTTCTGTGATTTTCTGTACTTACGAACATTTTTATTATCTGTAATCAAATATGTATTTGTGTGCCTCTTTGTTTCCTTTCAAGGTCATATCTGTCGTCAGATAGTCACGCAGTTGAAGCCCTCCTTTCCTGTTAAGGCTGCAGTCTTTCTCCAGATACTCTCACCTCGGTTGCTGAATGTCTGCAAGTCTGAGTTGTGGAGACCCAGCAGATAAGCCTTGCCATCAGTGATGGTTCCTTTGAATTTGGTAGTTGCTGCTGTTGCCTTTGTTGTTCCATCATCATTAAACCCAGAGGGGTGGACAGTTCACAAGAGATCATAGTTTCCATTGACACCTCCCTCTGCTTGGGATCAGCTAGATATCTTCGGAAGACCACATCTGAATCCATGTGAACCTTTTGTGTGCTGGCCTCAAATGATTTTAACATGTCTATGAAGGTGGCACAGTATTTTGCACTTTCAGGGAAAAAAGCCCCTTGATCGTGTGGATTTTGTCAATGTTAATTGCACCATCTTGGAGGAAACATGAAAGCTCTTTTCCAACCTTCTCAGAAGCAACCTGACCTGTGACAAAGTAATCATTTCCATGGCATGCTATGAGGGTTGAAAGGGCTCTGTATCTCCTCCACAGTTGGCATTATCTTCTGAACCTCTGTCTCATTGCTGTCCATTTTGAATCATCCATGTTCCTGATGGGATTTTGAACTCTTCTCATCATAAAGGTATTTTCTCTTTATGTGGAAACAGAGATTTATGAACATCCTCTCTTCTCTGTTTGGCAATGTTTAGTATTCTATGGAAACCTTCTACCTTCAAATTCTTGACATGGGGGATCTTGTTTCTTCGATTTTCCTAACGGTGTACCACAGGTAATACAAAGATTGGGATTCGATGTCTGTGGGTCACTCTCCATCATCCCAATTCTGGTTAATAAGAAAAAGAAAAGGTTTAAGGAATTGTATCTTCAGATACCCCAGACTGCCTAGAAGTAAATTAATGTCTCTTATTAGGCCTGGCTTTATTGTGCACTTGTATTTGTGGGATTTGTCACAGTATCTGACAGTTTTGCAGTAAATAAGGGTATCTCAAAAATGAACGCATTTTTACAGGTCTTCCCTGTAGCCTAATAGCACAGCCTTGTAGGTTCTTGAAATCTCCAAGTACACAAACAGCACAACAGAGCCAAGACAATGTTAGCACAAGCAGGAAACAGTTTGGTAAAGTGTACTTGGTGATGTGAAGTAGTGATCCCTGGCATCTCAACAGAGAACCACGTGGTAGTTGCATTGACCTCAAATTGTCACACCACAGAGAGAAAAATTGTCTTCTGACTTGAAGAGTGTCTTTGAGGCTGAGAGCTGATATAAAGAATAACCAACAAATGGAATCAAAGAACTCCAAGAAGCAACAATGGCACGTAAGATGCAAACAGTATTATTCCACACAGTGCAATTATTTCTTCCACAAAGTCACCTTGATGCAACATGATTGGACTTTTACCAGGTAATGTTTCCCATGAAAAGCAACATGAGAAGTAGCAGAATCAGCAAATGAAACAGCAGACTTAACAAATGAGCAGAGCAGTCCAAAAACCTAAAAGCTTATATAGCAAAGAGTGCTTTGGATGTATAGTTCAACCAGTAGTGTACATCATGTGGGAGTGCAATTGAAGTTGTCTGTTTGAACTGGCTGGCAGGCTAAAAAGAACAATTTGCTGTAGCTATAGGCGTATTTATTTCCCATGAGTCACAGTTAGTTAGCTTTATGCTATCCACATTCGAGACACATACCCTTACCAGGACACTGTGATCTAGATGAATGACTGAATGACTGGCTTTGTTGCTAAAATGGTCAGTTTAGCCAATGTAGGTTGATATTTTGGACACAAACTTACTAATAATTATTTTCAAATGCCATCTCTTGCACCACAACAATCCTCCATCTGAGGAATGCCCATGAATTTGGCTTTTAACAATGAGAGGTCTTACTATCAAAGGTCTGTGAAAACTGAAAACTGAAATGCTGTAATCAGCAATGTGTCCAATTATGTGTCCAGTAGCGAACACTGAAGATAGCGTAAGTGTGACTGAGGGAGCCAGGAGACAACATTCTCATTAAATGCTGTGTCTCGGGCTGTGAACAGCAAAGCCTGACCCTTAGATTACACCACAGCCAGGAACAAAGGCAATCCAAAAAACCTCCCCTACCACTATGATTAATACCGTGGGAACCAAGGCTTCATCATGCTTTTTTGATCCTATCAGATAATTTCTGTCATAGTTGCTTCCAAAATAAAATAAATCAATACAACTGAAAATGAAAATATAAAAACTTGTGAGATGAAACAACTGTAATGGGACTTTGTGGAATCTGCAAGCAATTGGCTTACAATGTTAGGTAAGTTCACAATATCTTAAATAATTTGTTTATTAAAATAAAATTTAAGCCACAGTTGGATAGGTTCTTAAGGAAGTTTTTATTTTGTCCATGCTGTGTATGACTCTGTTGAAGAAAAATGAATCAATAAATAGAAATATTGCTTGAAGAAGAAAAGTAGAGGTGGAGGTTCAGCTATATGCAGAGGCACTGACTGAGGCTGATGTCATGAATCTTGACAGTTTAAGCTCTTGTTCTTATTTTACAGCTCGATGCTAGAAAACAAATGACCAGTGCAGCCTATTGCAAAGAGGATGAACACTCCGTCAAGACAAAATACTAAACTGACATGAAATGAGTTATGTTATTGAAAGAATGGTTCTGGTATGTCAAGTGATACTGAAGAAAAAATAAATCAAGTCCATGGGCAATCAAGAAACTCACAATAAAGTAATGGTTGGGATTAGAAATTTGGGTTAAAAACAGAACTGCAAATACTACCTTTATCCAGCAGAGTTTTGTATTTACATTCTGAAAGTGTGCAGTGTTTTGATTTCATAGGAAGGAAAATTACCAAAGAAAGGAAGTTATGTAGTAAAGAAATACAAAGTAGTAGCTTTATTATTGGTTTTATTAATGGTAAATAATGTAAGGTATTATGGATCTGTGAGTCTTTGATGTCACAGAAAATTGCACACATCTGAATCAACTGCCCCTGACTCTATAAACTATACTCGAAAATAAAATTCATTAATTAAAAATGACAAACATTCATTTATTCATTATCTATACCCGCTTTATCCTGTAGAGGGTATGACAAACATAATACATTCATTCCCAATGTTATTATAATTGTTGTTGTGTTGTTTGTTGTGTGCACACAAATCTGACTTTATTTCTCAATTTGAGATATTTAAAATATAACATGAATCGGGCTTGTATACATATATACATATAATAGTGATTACATATTGTTAAGGAGGCTCTTATATTCGATTTTTAGCTTTCACTGTGGCATTGTGAAATGAGTGCAACTGTTTCATTATGTTCTCAAATAAAACAACCTTAATACTTATTCCCCACCATTGCAATTGGTTACTGCTATCTTACTCTTTGTTTATTCTATTTTTTGTTATCTATGCTATAAAGAGAAGTTATAAAGTGCTCTTCTGTTCATTGCTGTGAAACATTATCAGTGAACATTCTTCTGAAAGCAGACAAACTGAGTGATGGAAAAGGTGTCAAGGCTAATGCTTTGGGTTGTTAACACTGTTGATTTTGGTGACCATAGTCCGGCCACATGTGGCTCTGATTAGGGGCCTTGTGGTTTTGGAAAGCGATGACTCTGACTGCTTGAAAGCTGTTCTGAATCAGGGATGAGGAAATATCCTTCCCAAAATGTTTATTTATCCTTTGCTGTACTGCCTGCTCTAAAATATCTTAATATGGTCATCAAGATGCTCTGAAACCCACACAACACAATTACTGAATACATTAGAGTGCAACATCTGGAATCATTAAATTTCACTTTTTGGAGGGTTTGGTGAAAGTAAACGTTAACTCTGGTTACTCTGTTAAAGTAACCAGTGTGGTATAAAACTTAAAGTAAGTTGGCAGGTGGATGTGATGCTAATCACTATCCCACTGTGAAACATGAATGAATTTGAAATATGAATATGGAGGAGTGCCATCCACACCTGCTGTTTCAGGACACCTGGCCATTACGTTGCCACATAGCTGCTACTTAAACAAAATTTCTTCAAGGTTGCATGTGCTATACTGTACATGCAGGCAGCACATTTTCATTTGGCATTTATTATCACAAAGGCTTTTTTCTTACACAATACAGTACCTCATCTTGTTACCTTTCAGAGGCTGAAACATCCTGGTGAATGTACATTTCCTTAAGTGCAAAGCACATATCATTCTCCGGATTCCATATTTAGAGATACGTTCAGTATACAGCACAGAATGAAATGCACTGAACCACAAGCCAGTAGCATAT
>JAVQJD010071647.1:0-11887 GCA_036023655.1 Nannoperca australis | reverse complement strand
CCCTGCCCCAAAGTGGTTTTTTTTTTTTTTTTTTTTTTTTTTTTTTAGAAAACAAAGTTGGAATGGTTTAGGTGGAACTACACAGAGAAAGGAATCAGAACACGCCGGATCGCTCTGCTTGGTTGTGCATCGATTTGATCTCATCAAACTCAGCAATGATGCCGATGTTGTCAACCAGTGGACAAAGACTCCCATCTGTCCAAAGCTGAACATCAGCAGTCCACAGTCACCAGGGTCATCATTAAAAACTACACTTGGTTTAAGAGACAAAGCTTGGAAGAAGAGAGGTATAAGACTAATTGATGAAGAGGTCTAAAATGATATAATAAAGTGACTAAACACAAGCAAGCAGGGGTATATGAATGTCTGCTCTGCAACAAGACAAACATGGGAGCTTGGACAGGAAGTCTAAAACATTCTAGATATAACAAGAGAAATGGAACAAAATAAAAGCCTCTTCTCTTTAATAAAAGTCCGATTTCAGGTAAAGCCCTGAAGGCAGACTACAAGGACCTACTGTACATGACACTTTGGGATGTTTTAGTGGGCAAGTTGAGTCTGCGGTAATTTAAAGATTCCTAGTTTAATATTTGAGGGAACAAGAAAGAATATCTAGTTAAAAGTCTGTTTGTGGCTTTGACTCCAGCCCACACAGGCCATCAGTCTTTTCTCTCGGGTACATTTCTGTAGTGTTCGTTTCTTTTCCCGGGGTGGGAGGGGACACTGGCAGGAAATGTGACTTGGGGTTTGTTGCGGGGCGGACAGGGGGCGCTCTGTCCCGTCTTGGCAACAGTAGGGGACAGCGGGCATGCGAGTGACATGTCGGCCATGATAGCAGCCCCCCCAGAAAGGAGGAGGAGGAGGGGAGGCCGAGTTCAGGTGAGGCACCCCCTCCCCGGCCCGCCTGTCGCCACCCTCTGTCGACACCTGTCCCTCGATCGTCAGGTCGTCGCGCTGTGCGGCCGTCCAGCAGTTCAGATGTTGATGTCTCTGACGTCTGTAGGGGTGCAGGACAGGTCCACGTCCTCGTCCACGCGTTTGGTTTCTGTGGCGACGCCGTGCTGCTGAGCCTGCCGCAGGCTGGACTCCAGCAGAGACTCGATCTGCTCCTGACACGCCCGCAAGCAGTCCTGTAGAAACACGACCAAAGTGAGTACAACACCGCGGGCCTTCCCCACGTTCACTAATGGCTTGGCGAGTATGCGTGCGTTTGCTTACCGGGTCACTGCGGATGACCTGCGACAGGAAGTTGGTGAGGTTCTGGGAGGACAAGGAGGCGTCTTGGCTCTTCAGGTAGAGGCCTTGGACAGCGGCCACCACGCTGCCCGCCGCCACCATGGACGGAGGACTGGCGATGAAGTTGACATCTGTTGAAACGACACGTTCATGCGTTAGACACAATATCTACAGCACGTTATAAAGTCCCTTATATACTTTTATTTAAATAAACGGAGAAACTGGTTTTAAATCAGATTTTAATAATTGATTAAATCCCAAACTGGGGAAAATTCTGACGATGCTTTAATCTGCGGTCAGAACGTTGTAATAGGCTACAGAAAAGGAAATCTAGAGTAGAACTAAATAGAGAGAAAACTGGGCATTAAATAGACAAATGCACGTTCTGTAGGCTAATATGAATGTTCTCCTAGAGGTCGTGAGGATGTAATGCATTACATTAGCTTTGTGTCCTACCTGTAGCACAGAGAGCCACGAAGGTCTGGGCGTGTTTCCTGAGGATCTGCTTGGTGGACGGGTAGATCTTCAGCTTGGACAGGAAGTGCTCGATGAAGTCGTGAGGTGTGACTGAAGCCAGATCCCACTTCAGCTTGTTGAGAACCAGCAGCTCCATTTGCTGTGGACGGACCAGACCAGAGGCATTCAGTCAAACTGAGCCACTTACTTCAAGAGAAAAATGCACTCCTGCTTTCAGATCTGCTGTGACGTTTAGTTTGGATCTGATCGGATGTTTCTGACAACTACAAGTTTCGTGTTTACAGCTTTCTTTTTATTCCAGACTAAAACTTTCTCAAAATCCTACTGAGTCACATTTGTATGTATTGCTTGCTTAACTACCGATGAAGTATATACACATTACATCTCTGATACAAACAGCTGCCCATGAAATAAATATCACAGCAAACACTAAAGAAAAGCGTGTCTGTAGGTGCGTGTTCCGTCTGTCATCAGTAGTCTGCACCTCTGTCTTATGGCCAGTAGGTGTCGCTGTGAGTGTTTTCTTGGCAGCCACTGAGACCATTCATGAAATCAGAGGAGGCCTTGCAGCCACCATGGGAAAGTCTCAGGCAGCCATTCAGGCCACAGCTACATCTAGACTTTTTTCATCTTAAAGAATTAACCTCCGACCCGTCTACACCACAGTGACACTGACAAACCACAGAAGTGCACACGCGCAGTATCCCGCCGCGCGTGCTGCTCATGTACTGTATGTTATGCAACATCCATGTCTGCAGAACTCAATTACCAGCAGCTCTCCGGGCTGGACCGAGTTGTCCGTGTAGATGCACAGCTTCTCCGCCGTTAAGGGCACCGTCTCCTTCATCTTGGATGCTAGAAACATGCATGTAGCTCCCAGCAGCTGCAGCCGTGTCTTCCTGGTGGCCTCCACTGACAGAAATCTGTCCAAATAGTTCATAGCCAGCGGAAAAACCTCCTCCTCGCATTTCTGTTCCTCGCAGACCTGGAGGTGAGAAAAGCACTTAGAGGTTGCCGTCGCATGGAAGAACATCCCCCCCCCCCCTCATTCATATGCATTATAAAGTCTTGGCCCCCACTGGCTCCGGGTCTTATTCCGTGCACAGCTGTTTGCATTCAAGGCCTGCACATCCACAATCACCCGAAAAGAAACGCAAAGAACCGGAACATTTACTGCATCCAGTTCGTTGGAGTTGAGAGTTCACATATCGTGCGGGACTCGTGATTTAACGCAAAACCAATCCCACGCGCGACCCGAACCGCCCGAAGGCTCCGAGTCTATTTATGAGAGGAAGTCATGAGAAGAGTGGGGAATTAGTTTGCAGTCAGTTCTGACGGAGACACAAAGGTGGCGTCGACGCAAGTTTCACTCTCTAATTTCTACTTCGTCATCTTTTCAAAAAAGATTTAGAAATAGTTAAAAATTAGCAGGGTGCGTACTCTCGGCATGTAAATGATCCTCATCGAACGCCTGATCGGATGAGGGTCAAATGTGTCGAATTGTGACACGCGGAGATTTAATAAAAATTCATTTCTCGGACGGAGCTGGTTCACGTGCACCGGGCGGCTCTGCTCGGCCCCCCGGTGCACCGCTTCAGAAATTAATTAAAAATACTAATCTACACACGATTCACTCCAAAAGTTCATGTTAATGTTGAGCAACATCTGCTCTATCAAACCCGACTCTTTACATGCATTTCATCCGATCGGCCTTTTTACAAACGGGCTTTTTTCCGGGCGAGCTTCGCGGGCAGCAGCGACTCTCCAGCAAACTGCAAACTTTCCCCGCCGCTACCGGTCCACCGGGCCGGAGGAGTCCCGGTGGACCCGTCCGGTCATACAGCCGGAAATCTGGCCCGTTTAACACACCTACTGTCACTGCTGCAGGTGTTGTAGATTTTTAATGAAATTAAAATCCTTCTCATATACGACAACAAAGATGGCGCGTAATACTGGCACGGGCCAGACTGCATACGTGTACATTGCTGTTATTTGGGAATAATTTCCTCGTGTAATTACATTTGATAAACTTCTAGAAAATATAAGCTAAAAAATGCTGAATAACAGTGGTGTCTGGTGGAGACGGAGTGCAGCCTGGAGCCGATATGTGCCCTTACAGCCAAGGAGCCCCCAGAGCTCAGGACTCTTCAGCCTTTATGTAACATTAAATATCACACGAGCCTCTGCGGCTCACATTAACACTCATATCTCATGTTTTCCAGCAGGCCTGTGCCGCTCAGCTGTACCCACGACCAACAAGTTAGCAGCTCGGGCACTGAAGGAAAGTTCAAGGGAAGTAAAACCAACCTCTAACATCCAGGTGGCAACTATTTTCCTCATTTTAGGGACTATTTCTTTCTGAACACATTTGAAGTAGTTGGGCGACGGCAGGTAGTTTTCCTCTGCCTTCAGCATGGTGTGGAGGACTCGGTCGTTGAGCAGGTTGACGTCCTGGTAGGCTCTCCTGATGGAGTCCACCTCGCAGCAGAGCAGCTGGTCCTCCATGGTAGCCTACTTGTGCCGTTAATGTAAAGGCGAGCGCCGGTGCGGCCTGAACGTGTCGCCGCGGTGAAGCGTCCGTGTGCGGCTGAAGGAGCAGCTCCCGCAGACAGAAGGCTGCTCTCCGGTCGTCTCAACACGTTCTTCTGGCTGCTGCTGCTGCGTGCTGCTGCTCCTCCGGTGTGCGCGAGCCCTCTGAAGCACGGAGCGCTTCCCCCCGCGAGACAAAAACCCCTGCCTCGCGCTCGCCAAACGCGCGCGCGCACGCACGCAAACAAAGTTTTAACGTCGATAGCGCGCCGAGGAGGTGGGCTGGGTGCGCGCGATGACGTCAGCTGTTGTTAAGGGGGGTGCGGGGGGGTGGATCAAAGAGACAGGCAGTCTGCTAGGGAGCGCGCGAGGAAGGGATTCTATTATATACATAGGCCATATATAAGGAAAGAGAGACCCCCCTTCTATAGCCTGGTAGCTTCTGAGGAGGAGGTGGGAGGTCCGGGCCCGGGCCTGGGGGACGTCTGTCCCCGGGAGGGCCGGGTGCTTAGTGTCGGTAGGGGGCGGTAATGGCTCACATCCCTTCCTCCTCCTTCCTCTCTCCCCGGGCCTGAATGAGAGCAGCAGCAGCAGCAGACTGTGCTGAACATGAGGTGAGCACATGGGACAACAGTCTGCAGCACGCACTGCTGCTGGCTTCGTTTCCATGTATTCCCACTGCAAATAAAGACTCCAGTCCACAGATAAAGACCTGTAGCTCCGGTCAACATCTAACCAAGACATTCTGACCTGTACAATATGTGACACATGATCAGGGTTCATTGTTGAGCAGGCTCCGCTGCCTATGCACTCTCACTTCATTAAAGCTCCTAATGTGGCTCCTTCAGACTGGATGCAATGGTCTGACTTCAGAGTCAACATCTGTCAACAGGAACTCCACTGTGTTGCATCTTAACTTCACAGACTGTGCGTTGTTTGATTATCCCATCAGTTATCAGTGTAACTGAGAGGAGATACATATGGACATGTTATTGATCGTCACAAAAGAAAAGGTGCCGTTTATTCTTTAGAACTGAGTTTGCTTTGATAATCTCAGCCAAAATGATGAGTTCATGCAACTCAAAAACACAAGAAACGCTGTTCAGTAATACTAGAGTGCAAATAGTGAAGTTGAAAGTCTCTCACACACTCAGAGACACACAAATGGGAGGAGACTGCGTTGCACCAATGGGTGGCAGATGTAAGCTTTCATGTAGGGAAAAGTTCAATGCACTGAAAAAGTATACATTGTTATTGCTAACCCCATTACACTTCATCAAATGTCCTCTGACTATAAATAATCAATATAAAGCAGTGCTTTATATTGATTATTGGCCCACAGCAGAAACAGTAAGCCCGAGGGGAGACCATATTGTGACATTTACAGCTGGATACAAAGTCTGGTCAGGAACAGCAGCACTATTTACTTACTCACCTTACTACCAACATTTAGTATGAAGTTGTGCACATTTCCATCTAGTTTCAATATGAATTGGAGCTTTTCACATTCCTGAGATTCCTATCTGGACTACCGTAATGCCTGAAGAGGGCTACACCTCTGTGGACAGACCACCACTCTGTTGTTGTTGTTGTTGTTGTTGTTGTTGTGAGGGATCTAACATACCATATGATTCTGCTATTCAAAATATCTGTTCGCCGTGCATTCACATCGCTGACAGAATCAACGTGTTGATTTTTCCAAACGTTCCTTTCCCTTCATGTTTAAAAACCTCTTCACGTGTGTGTTAATGTAAATGTTTCATTTTTACAGTGTTTTTTTTTTGTTATGTGAGTTCCTCTTTACAATGAAATCAGTACGATTCAAATACTACATCTATATAAACGGACACAAATCTAATCAGTGAAGCTTGTTTCACCATCAGAAGCCCTTTGGATCACTTGATGCTGTTTTACACATCTTTTATCACTCACATATTTTATTTATAGCATATTTACGTTATAACAAGCCACCAGGGAAACTTTTTCTTAACTTCTTTCTATTATTTAGTTGGGTTTTAACATGTTTGCAAATGACAACATGTTGGAAAACAAAATGTAAATCCTGCGGACGGACACAGAAAGTTCGAAACACAGAAAGCAGCAGTTATTGGGATCCACTTGATTTCCCTCAGATATGACTTTTCTCAATGGCATGTGGTGTCCTCTCAGTCCCCCTCATGCACAGACACATAAAGGCTTACTGTGGGAAACAAAGGGAGCTGGAGCATGTGACTTTTGCAGTGAGGCTCTTCTAGCAGCTTTATGGTAACGGGCAGGAAGTGTTTAAAGGGACAGCAGAGAGCTGAAGTCTAGCAGGACACAGACCGCTTCAGACTACTGATCACACTGCCACGGAGCCCACTGCTGGAAAACAAATGATATGTCAAGTCTGCCGTGTACCACATCAAAGCCACCACTTTTTACCCTGATTTCTATCGTTTAACACTTTCAAACTGATTCCACCCACTTTATTTACTTGACTACACTGAATATAATGTCGATTCAGGCTCTTGGCAAGAATAAGAAATAGATATCGGTGCTTGAAGTACCGAAATGTGACTCGGTTGTACACGTGCCTCAAGAAAAGAAAAAGAAAGGGTAGAAGAATAAAACTGCTCCTGCTAGCTGCAACATGAGGCTGTTCTTCATACTGCTAACATGCTCACAATGGCAATATGAACACGCTGATGTTCAGCAGGTCACCTCTCAGCATCTTAGTTTAGCAGTGCTGGCATGCTAACGTTAGCTAAAGTCAAAGTACGGATGATGGGAATTTGTGTTGGATAAATGGAAATGTTGAATTTAAAGTGACAGTTTGAGTAGTTGCAGTATTTTTACTAAACTTTTATCGTACAGCTTTCAGCCATTTGGCAATGTTTCAGAAAAGGGCTGCGACAATTACACATTTTTAATCTCTTTGCACACATTGTATGCAAGCTAATGCTGGAGTTAATGGTTGATTTAAGAGTTAATGCCTTGCTTAGTAGGAATATAAGTTTCCTAGAGGTTGGCCATGACAAGTTTAATTTTGACTGCACACACAAAGGCTTTCGGTTAGTGCAGCTGAGGTCGGTGGGCTGATCAAACTCACTCTTCACCTGACTTCATTTTCTAGCTCTGTGCTTTTTAGTTTGTTTTCTGTGACTTGAACGTGTGGATGTCAAATTGTCCCGTGTGTGTAAAAAGCAACATCTGTTGTCATCAACAAATTCATTCATTTTCTCAGTCTCAACCATTCATTCATTCCATTTTCCATTACTGCCTTTCATTCATTCAGTGGTTCGGCTGGTATGTGTGTGTGTGTGTGTGTGTGCGTGCTCATTCATCTCCCCCTCCTCAGACACTCCCCCATTCTTTTTGTAACCCCCGCTCCCACATTTGACTTTATTCTTTGCACTTCTACATCCTGTTTTTGTCATTAACTGTGTATAAACCTAATATTTTACACACACACACACACACACACACACACACACGCCCACACACACACATCTAAATATATTTACTCATTCATGTGAATCACAGCTATCAGCCTGTAGCATGCATGCCTGGCATACCTCCATGTGGCAACAACAAGGTAACTATTTGCCTATTATTTGTTAGGCAAATGTTGTTCTTTCTACTTTTGTGAACATGATCATCTTCCTCATTCTGTTGCTTAGGGTTGGTGGGTTTCCTAACTTTGGATATTTATTCCCACAAGGAAATATTCTTGAATAGTGTCCAGGCTATTCTGTTGTCCTGCCATCAAATCCTGAGCTTTAATTCCTAAAAGCAAAGCTGTGGGTGTGAGTTCGTAGGGGTGTTGAAGTGGTGACATTTGTCTTCACCCTCATTCTATGCCCAGCTTGGAAGTCCTGATGCCTCTTCATATTCTAAATATGACCTCTAACAGCACACACACACACACACACACACACACACACACACTCTCACACACACACACACACAGTATCTGTGTGAGGGCTTCTCTGCCTGAGTGAAAGAGAGGCAGAGAAAGAGGCTTCTACTCTGTGAATGAAACTCCTTTCTCAGCTGAGGGCAGGCCCACAGTGACCCTGCAAAGATGGATAGGGAGATTGTCCTGTGAAGTGATCCGCGAACAGAGATAGGTGGGGGTAAATCTGGGCGTGTGTGTGTGTGTGTGTCTTGCACCACAACTGACCTAACAGCACCTCTGGACTGGCTAGATGGGTTGGTGCTAAGGGGCCATGTAGGGCCAAGGGCAAGGATAAGAGGAAACCCCCCGCTCCGGCACAATGGGGCAGTGGGAGCTTGGGAGAGGGGGGGTTGGAATGTATGCATCCCATATCACACTCACACACACACACACACACACACACACACACACACAACTTGAGTCTATAGGGTGCTGCTTTGATAAGTATCTGTGAATGGGGCTCGTGTGAACTACTAGCTAAGCTTTGAGCAGCTAATATTTGACATACAGTATACTCAGCGGCTCCAGCGTGTGCTTCCTTTAGATAAATATATCACACATGGAACTATTTAACATGACTTTGTGAAAATGTCTAATGGACCGTCACAGCATTTAGCGCATTTCAATGTGAACGTAGCAATTAGTAAAATGTAATTTCTTGCAAAGGTTGTGGGTACAATTAAACATGTAAAGTCACACTGGCAAGAAAGAACACTCCTGCTTTAACTTTGTTGATCTCTGAAGGGGAGTTTGTACCGTCCAGTCCAGAATGGAGGAAGGTATCTTTTCATCTCATTGCATTTCATACAGATCTTACAGTCAGTCCTGACACAGGACGAATAGATGCTCTACAGAGAACTGCAGCTACAGTACGTACATGTTAGCTTCCGTTCTGCTAGCCTCTCTTTCTCAATGTATTTTTCTACGGGGACGTAATTATTATTTTGTTAGCATTCAACCAATTCAGCTCTGATGAGTCAAGAGAGTCAACTCAAACTGGAACTCTCAGATTGTGCAGAAGGATTTCTCATGTTTCTTTGAGGTCAGTCTGTGATTGTGGACTATATAAACATATTCACTCCACTCAGATGTTGTTCAGAGATGTTAGTACCTAAACTTCTCTCTCAAGCTGTCTTTTTTCATCCTTTACACAACTACTTCTGTTGCTTTTTGTGTGTATAACAATCAGGGGATTTCTCTTAGAATATGGATCGCAATCCCCCTGATAATGTTACATCTTTTCAAAAACATCAGGATTTCCACTTTCTAGAGTCATATCACAGCAGTAAATAGCCATTTTACTAAATCACTTATACTGTACACAGCTGGGTTAACTCAGGTCTGTAGTCAGGGGTGAGGCATACATCTGAATCTCTGTGTGCTGCCCCCATCAGACGGCTGCAATCACAACCTAACACATTTGCCTCTCAATACTCCAACATCGTTTTGCCTTGTAGATAAGGCACAGCGGGTGGTGGTGGTGTGTGTGTGTGTGTGTGTGTGTGTGAGTATGTATATGAAAGACAAATGTGAGTTTCCATGGGGTTACTTGTCACTCTAATCACCTCACAGTAAGTGATGCAGAAGATGGATGGTGAGGTGACCTGCTGTAAAGAGACGTTAACCCTAGTCAGCCTGCTTTGAGTGGCAACGTTTAGTGATGGTTTAAATGTTGTTTCAGTATCACCAAACATTTAACTATAAGTTTGTAGTTTCTCATGCTAGATTTCTATATCTTTACACACCAAGTTATTGTGTCTTAAGATGTTATAATGTCTTAATGTGTTCACAACTGGGAGCAGGAGCTTTTCTGGAAATCTAAAGGGAAACCAGACTTTGGTTGTATTTTTATGTTAAGAAAATGATAGATGATATAAATGGGACCAATAGATGACAGGAAATGATTTCATTGGTTACTGTGCGTTATATTAAACTATAGTTTTGTACCAAAGGTTAACTTGCATCAGCCTTCAGTGGTGAGACTGGCATGGACCTCCCATCAGACCTCCAGAGAGGGTGGGCCTAGTGCCAGCCAATGGCCTGGAAGCATCAGTCACCATTGTTGTGATAACATGGCAAATGTCAATGTAAAACATGCCTTTAGTTAACCTCTTAGTTAACTGATCAGATAACTGATTTGATTCTGTTAAGAGGCAGCACCTCAACAAGAAAAGGTGTAAAGACGCACAAGAACTTTCCCTGTGACCCGAGTTGAATTTGTGTTTGGTCTCCAGACATCTCTAATAAAGATGGAAATCATTTAACCATACTGACATCACTAAACCAGCTCAGAGGAGAAGAGAGAGAGGGATAAAGACAGAGAGAAGAAAATGTGAGAGAGGGAGCAGGACAGAAGAAGAGAAGTGAGACTGAAGCCTTATTTAGTAACTCAGTGTCATTCCATGCCTTAGCAGCTAACGTGTATGTCCTCTGCTGTCTCATATAAAGGAGCCCAGACACATTGTTGAACACACGTCATATATGCGTCTCCTGTAGGATACAGATTTACCAAATAAAGTAGCTCAACTGGGGAAAACAGGACCAGGAACTAACATTGTGACCCCCCGCATGAGTTTCGTGACCGTGCACAGGGTAGACACCACACTGCAGAAACCTTCTCCAACACGCCCAGCCTGTTGAATCAGGGGGTTTCTTCACCTGGAAAATCACTGCATTGTGTTGGACTCCCATCTAATATGCAAATACTTGTAAATATTTTGCCTCATGCCTTCAAAGTATGTAAAGTATTCCTGGAACCATTTGGATAAATGGAAAATCACCTGGAGCACTTGATTTCAAGAACACAGAGACAACCCAAACTGTTTGGTTGTGAGGGACTGAGCTGCAGGCAGGAGGATGAGTCACAGGTGGATTTTCAAGAGGAGGGTTTTATTATCCCAAAAACGAAAGAAACCGTTTAGAAAATATGCAATAAGTTATGGGCCCATAAAAGAGGCCAACTGAACAGAACTAACAGACCAAACTGGTCTAACAAACTGAACACAAAGGGTAACGTGTTTGAAAGCAGAAAGATATAACCAGAATTACTCTACGAGGTTAGGTATTTTAACAATAAACCAAACCAAAAGTAAAAACTGCAAGTCACTCAACTATAAATCCTATTCTCTACCGTCTGATTGGCTACTTCCTGCTGACGACTGATGACCACAGACTGAATGTACACACTTGAGGGGACTCATGTTAACCTTTGTGTAGGTAGGTAAGCTGTTGAACAATCACTTCTCATTTAGCTGCAGTGTTTGCATTGTCAAGCAGTTGGTCCAGAAAAGCCCTAAGTAGTTGTAATGACCTGCAGGCTAATGCTAATGTTTCTCAAACTGTATCCGGATCTGCAGATTTGGAGCTGATAAAGACTCCCTGCAGCCACGGTCCCATGGTGGAGGTGTGTACTGCAAACTGTAAAAAACATTCCAATAAACCTCAGGTATGTGATTAATCATCACACTTATAAGGTGATAGATTCACTCTTTATTTCCTTAAATGAACTTTAACCCACATTATAGATTGACAGGCTTGTTGGGTTGTTTTGTTTAATACTTTGGATTATGACTGCATTTCAACTTTATGTCGGTTAATGTTAAAGTGCAGAGTGTGTATCATGCTTCTTCTTCTTCTTCTTCTTCTTCTTCTTCTTCTTCTTCTTCTTCTTCTTCTTCTTCTTCTTCTTCTTCTTCTTCTTCTTCT
>JAVQJD010071642.1:0-31279 GCA_036023655.1 Nannoperca australis | reverse complement strand
TTCCCTCTTTGTCTGGCTGCTGTGTTATCTACAATGACCCCCCCCCCCCCCCTTCAGTCCTCCCACCACCCTCAACCTAACGTCTACAGTCGGCTCGAGCCCAGACACCTGAACGCTAGACATAATGATCAAGAGAAGTTCCAGTCTGTCTGAAGCACAGCTAGTTGTTTTAGTTTTTCTTCCTCTCTTTTTTTTGTCCTCCTGCTGGCCTGGCAGGCCCTCCCAGTACCTCTGCCTCCTTCCCATTTCTCCATCCACAATCAAGACACGCTATGTTGTTGATGAGTTTGTATGTGTGTCTGCGCCTTTGTGTGTGTGTGTGTGTGGGGTACAGGGCTGCAGTTTCATCGCTACTGCTACTGTTGCTGTCGCTGTGTAGCCTATATGGATCTTGGATGGAGTGTGGGTGACTCACACAGCTGCAATACACACACTCATGAGGAAACATCAAAGACTTCTTCTGTGTGTGTGTGTGTGTGTGTGTGTGTGTGTGTGAGAGAGAGAGAGAGAGAGAGATTTCAGTTATGCTGTTCTGGCGAGCGTCTGCAAGAATATAGGTATGGCATGGTGCCTGTAGTTATTTTTTTTTTCTGTTTTGTTCAAAAAGCTGGGGCTATGCTACTCTTTTTTTTAAAGTATTACATTAATTGAACTATATCAGTGTACCACATGCTGGAGGCTCCGAAGCTTCATGTTTTCCCTGTTTTAAGTGTTTCCAGTGTGATGATGTTAAACCTGAGTCTTAATCTTGGAATTCAAAAGGATTGGGGTCAATAAAACAACATTATCCCATTATCAATGAACAGGAGTTGAATCTTTTGAGCTTCAAAAATAAACATAAAACACAACTCCTGCTTGAAGATTCCATTTTTACTTTACTGGAGTCTTTAAATGAGGACCTCAGACGCAGTCTGTCGCACCTCGACTCTGACTATGGGCGTCTTTGAGTTGGGGTGTAAGCCAAGGTGGCTTCTGAAGTTGAGCAAAAAGAAATACAAAACACTAATTAGAGGTGGGAGTTGGTAAAAATGCTTCTATATGTGTATTTCTTTGACGGGCAAATTCATCTTCAAGAGTGCCTTCCTTTTGAGCAGTACATGTCTTTGTTTTCTCGATGTGTGTTGGTTAGGGATTACATCATTTGGCTGTTGCTGGGTTAGCTAGATAATAAGCTAGCTTGCTTTACTGAAAATGGCTGGTTTGAGTGGAGTCTTTGTTCGGCATCTTTGCTTGACAACAGAGTGAAAAACGGAACAAGTAGAGTTGCATGTAATGTTTTTCTGCTTCTAGTCGAATGAGCCTAATAATGTTTACTTCGTACGCTGAGTTGTTTTTCTCAATGATGTCCATTTTTGATAAACTTGTTTGTCAGAGGATTATCCCTTGGAATGGCTGGACAGCTGGAATGGGCTCCCTCTCTGTCCTCAACCATGTAATCTTCTCAGATATGAAAATTTGCACAGAGCTTCGGCTGAAATCCTGCCACTTGTTTGTATGTGTGTTTTCTGAAAGCTGACTTTGTGTATCGTGGCATCAAGGAGATTGAGGATGTCTCTTCCTCTGCCACCACCCTTTGAAGGGGGAAGTAATAAAAAGCTCAGTGGGTGCAACAAGCTGTTCTTCCCTCCTACACTTTGAGGCTTTCTACCTGGAGATGAATAGGAGGCCCCTCCATAACGAAGGGGGAGAACAGAACATTTTATTGAAGGCTAAGGATGTGGGGGGATGCACCATAGCTTATAGACACTTGGTGTGAAATAGTCCAGTAGTACCAGTTTACAGGATAGAACTGTCTATTTAGTTTGATAGAAGAAGAATTATTATTTTAGGTTCTATGAAGGCATAATTTTCTCAATGACTAATCTGTCAACATGTTTGAGTACAAATGATGCAAACCTGTTAAGGTTTAAATAGGTCAAAGGGGTGTTAGTTAAACATTACCAAATTGTCCTGTTAAATCCTGCTTGAAGTTAAATACTGTCTTCATAGCGCGATAACACAACATCCATGATAATGACATTGAACAATCACAAAGCCACAGATTAGGATTTTCAGTAACCAGATTTATGTGTGAAGGAGTAAAGTCATGGTCAGGAATGTAAATGATGGAGTCATTCAATTACCACCATGCCCTTTCCTGGGAAAAGTCCCCAGCCGTGAAGAGGTTAATTGTTTTTGAATCTCCATCCGAGGGGAGAAAATGGAAAAACGGGAGGGATAATTGAGCCACTGATAGTTGAGTGGATTATGGATTACTGTGCCTTTCCAAAGGAGAAAAGAAGAGGAGGTGAACGCAAGCTGAAGGAGAGAAGGAAAGGAAAGGAAGGGGTGTGCAAAAGGCACATGTTGTGCGATGCAGCCGCAGGGGTAGTCTGGCATCTTAGGAAGAGGGAGAACTCCAATCCTGTTTATCCCGCAAGGTGACCCTTGACCTCTCGCATGCTCCTCCCTGCTCCAGGTGCAAGCCCTCATTGCTGGCAGCTCACACACAGACACTCACTGCAAGCTATTTTTTCACACACTCTGAAAGTGCTGGGGGGAAACGCCATATGAAAACGCAGATCCTTTTCACATTTTCATCCCCCCTGCTTCTTTTTCTTCATGCCGTTCTATTGTCAGGGGTTAAAGATCCCAGCCTGCTTGTTAGGGTGGGGGAGTGTTGTGATAATATCAGGCCTCTTTTTTCTTCTTCTCTTCTTCCCCTGGACTATTTTCTCGCCAAGAAAATGGATGACTGTCGTTAAATGGGGGAAAGAAGATGATCTGATATGGTGCAATAATCACAGGAGTGTTAATCAGAGCGATGTCATGTATAATTACTACAGTGTTTGATAACACCACAGTGAACCACCTCAGGCCATTAGCGAAAGTTTCCCTATGCTATTAATGGGCGTTAATAAAATTCAAGAAAGCCCGGATGGAACGAGCCCTCTGCATGGCCCAGTGGTTAAAGCACTGTAAGGTTAATGAACCAATTTACATACTTTCTGCTGCCATCTGGGTGGAGTGATGAGGCAGATGCTCCCTATTCTGTACTGTTGCGTTGTGCTGTTCAACACAGAGGAATGTGTCAGGTCCACAGAGGTCGATGAGCACATTTTATATTAAGCCTGTGGTTAAAAACAATCATGAAGGTACTGAAAATCGATGCTGCTGAAAGGTCCTGTAGAAATACACTAAGCATCGACCAGTCTCCTTTTTATAGTATGTGTTTAATTTCATTTAACCCTATTGCAAAAGGGTCAATAATGAATGCTTGTCTTTTGGTGGATGTTAAATGTGGTTGGAGTCAAATTGGACTACCACTCTCGGACACCAGCCTTAGCTATTGTTATTTTATAAAAGGTGAAGCTTCCTGATTGAAAAAAGAAAAAAATGTTAGGGAGAGGGTAGTCATCTGCGCTTCAGGCGAAGAGAAACTCGACAGTGGCGATCCACAAGAATCACCGTAGACTAGGCTGAAGACTGGGGGGGAAAAGGGGATTAGTGTCTGTCCACCTCACTGGCATCCTCATCTGGATGATCACATTACAAATAGAGCATTATTTTAGCAGAGGAACACAATGAGGTCTGACGGCGATCAATAAAGCAGCGTGAAAGCATAGGGATATACTTAAAAAATCAAAGGCACTGGTTGGCATGCCCATCATCTGGCCGGGTCTGCTGGAATCAGATAAGGGAGCCGGGCCTTGCAGGAAAGGTTGTTCGGCCCCAGGGCCGCTCGACTTGACAGATATCCCTCCTATTGGCACCCATTGCAGACTGATTTCATCTGCAAATGGGAAAAACCAAACCGTTTCTGCATTTATCTGGTCTCTCTCTGATACTGTACATGTGGAAGAACAGCTGAAGGGATAGATGGGTAAAAGGGAGCATAATATATAATCCACACAGCGTGTATGGGGAGAAAATACGCAGCTATTTCTCTAACGCCTCTGTTGTCCTCCCTGGCTGATGGCTTTTACCTTATGCTTCACTTAAATTATTTGAAGAAAATAAAATCACCCTGGTTTTGGTTTGACAATGTGTCAGAGCTGGTACGAGTGTTAGGCTCAGATTAGCTCTTTGTGTAGCGAGGAGAGAGGAAAAACGAGGTGGGGGGGTCAGGGATGGGGGAACAATACCGCCGTGATCCCAGTTGAAAGAAATAATTTGCACAATTTTATGAAAGCTGTATTTGTCCGGTCGGATGGTTCTAACAAAGCCTAACAGCCACGGTGGAACGTGATTTAAATGACGGCCGAACTACAAAGCTGGCAAGATGTCGGGTTAGAGTCATTTCTCAGCTGAACGCTCTCCAGGTAAATGCAGATAATGCACTTTCAAGTTTTTCTTTCTCTTTCTTAAAGAAGTCTAATTTCTACAGATGGTTCTCTGCTAACACCAGTGCTGCCAGAACGTGTGCTCAGAGCTAAGCTTGTACAACATTTATGTGAAGATGAAAAGACATCATGGCTACACTTATGCCTGTAAATTCATCCCTGGAAAAGTAGCTCAGAAAAGCACAGATATTTTTGTTCTTCTTAAAGTATTATCAGGGATTTCTTTCTTCTAACTTCACCCCAACTCTCTTTTATAAAACACACCCGACTCTGACTTTTAAAACTTTAAATACCAGGGTGGTAAACTTGCATAGGATGAGAGTTCAGGTAAGTGTACAAGATATGTACTGAGGATGAATGCGATTTCTCAGACTGAAACCTGCTGTTCACTTGCAGTGCAGATAAACATATCTACATATATCTGTTGTTGTCTTCAGTTTCAGAACCCCCTACAGTATTTCCTGGTGACTCATTTCTTTCCGAGCCATTTATGCTTGAAAACTTCCTAAGGATGAACCACACATATTATGGGCTTTATCGTCGATGAGGGACCATTGGGCATAATGAAGTTCTGTTTCCCAGCTTGAGTTTGGGAGTCTCATGATTACAAATGCTCCTCTCATTGTTTCCCATCATCTCCTGCCTAATTGAAGACAATATAACGAGACAATGGGGTCTCGCTCATCATTCTGCATCAATGGCATGCTCTATGGAACGTGCCAGTCTGTTAAAAGTGGGGTGGTGGTGGTGGGAGGGGTGTGTGTCTGTATGGATACTTGAATACTTGAGCTTGTTTAATTTGGACCAAGAAGATGGACAATTAAACTACAGCTCCCGAGGGGGGCTGTTCATTTTTGGTCAATTTCATTTTTGTTTAGGGTTTGGAGTGGGGTTTGTAGGCGGGAAGGGGATTGGGCGGGGGGGGTCTGCCTCTGGAGGGGTTGTCTCAGATGATTAGGACAGCCAAGTGGGAAGAGTCCCTCAGTGCCTGGCCTCCTTCACCTCCCTAATATGCTCTGAATAAGTCCCCCTCCGCTGTGCGTTTGTTGTGGGGTTTGGCGGGAGGTGGGGGGGATTATGTCTGGCCATGGTTTAGGAGTGTTTGTCATCTGCCCCCTCGAGGCCTGCGCTGGCTCCTTTGTCTGAGTGTCAGGCGTCGGTACAATGTCAAATCACACAATGTGCCTATGCAATCAGGGCATCTCGGGTTAGGAACTGACACAGGATTTCATGTCTGGACTTTTCTTTTTTGAGTAACTTAATTTTAGGGTCGAGAATGAATATAGCCAATTTACTCTATTCACTGTTAGAATAGTTTGATTTTTGCAGTCAATGCGTTTATATGCTTATTTTTTAAACCTAATCCTAACCCTAAATCACAGATTAGAACTATTTAAAAACATTTCTCAGTCCATACAGTAGTTACACTATGTATTTTTTGCATTTCCGTTAATTACTTTGCACGACTTGGATGTGGCGTGGTATGACTATATTCTCAGAATATTATCAGTTGAGAGCACATTTTATCTATGAGTAAACAATTGGTTTTGTTTTGAGTCGCTCAAACTCAAACAAGAGCTCCGCCATTTTGGTACTGACGTTCAACAGTCATGCAGAGAAAAATCAATCACAGAAGAGGAAGTAATGCTCATTTCTGTACGGATACATTTTTTTCTCATTTGAACAATGAGGCGCTGTGGCATTGCATGGCATTGTTTGTTCCCCAGTCTTACAGCGTTATCACTACCACATGCATCTTGAAACATACAAGATATAGAATAAAGTAAAGAAGAAGAAATGGAAGAAAGTAAATGACAATATTTGCAACACTTAATACTAGAAATTCCTTAAACAGGGATATAGAAATTTAACAGTAGAATATATATTAGTTCATATACTGTGGCCTATTCCTGTCTCTGTCTCGGTGAAGTCTGAAATTCAGTTTTATGGTCTCAAAGGTGTTTCTATGGTTTCACACAGTGCCTCTATGTATGAAATTTGGAAGAAAGATTCATTCATCTCCACACAATGGCTAACAAAGAGGGCACTGAGCCCTGGCCAAATATCACAAGTTACATTGAAAACAAACACAACGGTCTTGCTGCATACAGAGGAGGCAAAACCTCCCAACGACTGATAACAGTTATGGAGGATTAAGGTGCTGTGGGAGAATTGGCTTCTGTGGCTTTGTATTCAAGTCACCTGGCCATTTGAGCACCAGGAAATGGCACTCATTCCTCCTTCCCAGTAACAAAATAAACCCAAATCTAGCTTCCTACTATTTCAGTATTTCAATGTAATTTACTTCACTGGAAATTGTCAAACTGATTTATGGTCTTGATTTCACTGCACTTTGGGCACTTTTATCAAAAGTGGGCTTAAAATACTGTGGACTCTATGATTAAAGGTTTCTTTAACAGCACGCCAGCATTCCTCCATAATAACTAGTTATAAAAAATGTAATTATACAAATGGTTAAGTGTTTTGAAACCGTGTGTTTCTATATAATCTGTAGAATAACTGAAGAAATAGAACCACGTTCATACACGCATTACATCCATACAGGCACACAGCGCTTTCAGCTCAACCCCATTTCTGAAAAGGTTTGTGAAAATTTGACAAAATTTAAGTTTGGTCATCCTGAATCATGGTGACCTATGGGAACACCTTTTCAGTCTCAGCTTTTTTCAAGTTGAACTGCTGCTAATTCTGACTCACAAAGGTATACGGCAATGACTAATCATCTCACATTCCCTTGTCACAATAAACAATTCCATATAATGTCTCCAAGGGCGTACCTTCCTACTTTGCAGATGAGTAAATACCCCAGGTGGATGGGTGTTAATGACACCCAACAAGCTATCATTGATCACTTCAGACTTTTCATGCTGTTATGAATGGCACTTTTAGGTGTTTCTCCTACAGCTGTGTTCAGAGTCTCACAAGTCTTTTAACTGACAGAAAACATTTCAGACAATGAAAATATCACAAGTTCACTTGATATGCCTCGCCTGCTTGTGGAATTTTTTTTTTTAGCTTCTAAGTATTTTCCACTTCATTTGACTGTGCCTGAAGGTATATTAAAACCATTTTCATAAAGACTTTTGAATAAGCCCTTGAGATGTTTTTTTATAGCCGGGGTTTTAAGGAGTGTAGATAGACACATCAATAGCTGTTTGTGTGTGTTGGGGTGAGGGAGCAAGTAATTACAGTTGTGTGTGTAATTGAGTTTTCCTGGGTTCCGGGGAAAAGTCTCATCTGACCGACAGAAATGTGTTCTTTGGTGCTTTTTTTAGCCTGGAATTATATTGTAGAAGAGGGAAAATAGTTGTGGTATCACAGCAGTTTCAATCTCAGCGTGATTTTGACGAATTTTAAATGCTTCCAAAATTAGTTGCACCACATCACACAACCCAGAGTCCTCAAAAGGTGAGAAAATAATGGAATTTAATTGAATTTTGCTTACACAGAAATACATATTCCAAACTCCAATGTATTTCTTTGTTACATCCTTTTGAAACGTGGAAAAGGTTGTAGGAGGCTAAGGTTAATACACTGGCAAATATCAGTCTATGCAAATCACCTATCAAATGAAGTCTGACTTTTTTCTGTTGGTACAAGAAAGACAATCTGATGCGGATGATCTCTGTGTGGGCAAGAAGCCTTGAAGGTTTGCATCATGTCTGCCACGTTCTCCCCGAGGGCATTCTAGTCTCTTTACATGCAGTAACGCACACACACACTCATGCACGCAAGCTACCGTTTTTCCGCACAGCGCTGCAGGAGTCTGTCTTCATCTGTCCTATTGATTGATGAAGCAGGCGCAGCGGGGCGTCCGAGAGAGGCAGAAGTCTAGATCAAGGCTGTGAGCTGCATCACTGGCATCCACACCATATGCACATTCACACACACATACACACACACACACACACACACACTCTCTGTCATGTTCTCTCTGTGTCTGTCACAGCAGACACTGTAGACACGAGCAGCCATGACACACGAGTGTACACACATGCAGACTGAGGGACATGACACACACAGCACCATATTACACTTCACACTCACACACACGCACACAAACTAAATGAATTAGCATGGCTTGGCTGTGTGAGTGCCTAAGTTGGACAGGCGTTTTCTATAAACATAATGTTTGTAGATTAGTTGGGGTTAATGATCCGATTGCTTTGGAACTGCCATGGCGTCTGTGTGTGTGTGTGTGTGTGTGTGTGTGTGTGTGTGTGTGTGTGTGTGTGTGTTTTTGGCTAAGGGGAAAAGGCACTGCTCTACTGTGCTGTCTCCCTCACTTCCAAATGAGACATGCCCGAGGCACCATTACAAGAGCAGTATTTATGCTATTAGGGAACTGGGTTTGCCGCGCTAGCAGTGGTACCAGAATGAAATGGGCTAAAATTATGTCTTGACTAACCTCAATGGGCAGGTCCAGTATTTTTTTGCAATTCCAAGTTGTGTACTTAAGGCAAATCGCATGTTGGAATATTGCGCACATTATTTCTGAGCCATGTAGACGTAAAAGCCAAAGGAATAGAGCAATTTTTTTCACAAAAATGTTTGTTCTTTCAGAGAAGGAATAAAAATCCAGTGCCTGGGAGTTTTTCTTTTTCTCTCCTTCATCTTTACTTTAGTGTTTAAAATTAGCTTCCTACTCCAAAGCAGAAATAGTGCTCTGCAAAGAACTTTCTTCAACTCTGTCAACTGGAGTCGGTGGGTTCAATGAGGGTTTAGACCCTCCAAACCCACTTCCACCCTTCTCACAAACACACTCTGAGAAGCCCCAGTCATGTAATGCTGAATGGACAAAAAATATGACTGAAAGAGAAAAATTACTAAGACCCCCTACTTTTTTTTTTTTTTTAAGTGACCCCCCCCCCATTCCAGCTACATATTTTTCTTCAATCCCTCCCTCCCTCCATCCTTCGTTCCCTCCCTTTTTCTCCTCCGGCGTTCCTGTCGAGGCATGCCTTCGTCCCCGCCAACCAGCATCGTCCGGGGCAGGGCGAGGGGGCAAGATGAGAGGAAGGGTGGGGGGTACAAACAAAGGAGCACTGTTTCTGCCTCTCTGAGGTTTTGGGGAGGGTCGACATCAAGCTGAAGGGGTGCGGGTGGAGGGGTACAGATGGAGCAAGAGTGTGACTGAGGAGGTTTATCATTAAGAATAGAGATTAAAAATAAAATGGGAGGGGAGCAAGGGGTGTCTGTTCTGTTCACAGTAATAAAGAGGACAAGCAGTGTCAGTCATTTTTTCACACGCACCAAGACACACAGTTTTCTCACTGTAAGCAATGCTGCAGTTAGTGTGAGTGTGAGAGATAGGGGAGGGATGGGGATGGTTCATTGTTTCCCGGCCATTGTACGATATTTGCTTAACCCACGCGCTTTATCCGTGCAGCTGTATGCTACAAATGAGATGGGCGAAAAGTGTGTACATGTGTGCGATGGTGGCTGTCACAGCTGTTAGCAATTTCATCAGTGCACTGTAACACTTTACACACACACACAAACACAAACCCTGTCAATTTACGAAGCAGTACAGCCATTATAAAATTATTCGCCAAACAGCACAATCACACATGAACTTAGTCTTCGCAAAAAAAGATCAACGATAAACGACGCAGCAACGAGCCAACACTGCTCGCTTTTAATAATAATAATATAATAATACATGTGATTAATATAGCACTTTGTGCTAGTAGGCAGAGCTCCCTGACCCCAACTCGAACCTCATTCCCTCTACTTTAAGCAAACTTGTTCGATTCAACACTACAACAGTGGCTGTTGTAACTCTCATATCTTAACATTGCTTGGACTGCATTCAGCTGTATGTTTAAAAAAAAACTTACATGGGATAAAAAAAAAAAAACATTACAAAATGTATCTTGACTTACATGTAAGTACATGCTTCTTAAGGTTATAAACTGCATCAATTTGCAATCTTTGTGCCTGTCTTGTTCATACATTCTGTCTACATGTTGAGAGCTGCATGCTTTTGAAAGATAACTGAGTTTTAGAGGCAATAACTTGAATCCCACAAGGCCCAACTGTATGAATGGAGTATTTTATTTATTTATTTATTTTCCTTGATGTGGGGTGCTGGTAGAGATCTCTCCCTTCCACTCGAAACAGTTTCTTAATGGTTCGTTTCCCCTTTCTGTCCTTTGCCGTTTCAGGTCATAAAAAATGCTGGCAAGAGAAGAAGAAACAGAACGAGCGCTAGCAGCATTAGCCTTCGCCGCAGAGGGAAGGAAGAGAAGCGGAAGGCAGCGAGGAAAAGATGAGAGCGATGAAAGAGAGGTGAGAGCACTCGGTTGGCCCCAGGCTTATACATTGTCTTGTGTGTGTTTGTCTGTCCTCTGTTGCCCTTCCACCTGATTGCCTGAATCAGCTATGTACCTTGGGTGGGTTTGGTGTTTGCATGCATGTGTGCGTGTTTGTTGTGTGTTTGACTGTGTCTGTCTTAGTTCTTGTGTGTCCCTGGCGTCGAGCCACAGCCGCCAGGTGAAGAACGACAATCCTGTCTGAGTCACCTGCTGCATCCTCAACTTCTCTATTGTGTTTATCGCTCCATCTTTTTCTCTGTTTTCCACTCGCCTTCATTAAATCCACCAGCAATTCTCCTTTCTGTGTATGTTGATGTATTTCCTGATTTAGGTCTCTTGGAAATGCAGAAATGACACAAAGTGAGACTGATTAACAGGTCTCACTTTTTTCACACAAAAAAAAAAAATATATATATATATTATTAAGGAACCATTCACCCAGACGAGAGGAAGATTTGAAGGAAAATACAAAATCTTTGTATTTCATGTATTCTTTGGTCATGGATACTGAACATTGGTCCAAAAAGGTGTGAAAGTATGGAAGTATCTTCATCAGTATTGATCTTATTGAACCTTTATGCTAATCATTACTGTATCCTAAAACAAAACTCCACCTGTGTTATCACAGATGTTTAGCTTGTTCCTGTTTTGAGGCAGAACACAGAAAAAGATGATTTGATCTTTTCTCTCCAGCATCCATTAGAATTTTTAAAAAGTTCAACATTTAGGGATTTAGGGAGTAAGAAAATAAAGCGTTACTTTGGAGAACAGTATAGCCAAAAGGCAAAACACAGGAATGGAACTGGGAAAAGAGCCACCTTATTGTCTTAACTGTGTTTCAGCGGTACCCAAAGTGAGCAGTCTCTCAGAGAGTCACTGTCTCTGTGAAGCTGAAAGTAGCAGTAAATCAGTTTCCAGCATGCAGGCATGGCCAGAATGGCTGCCACTGTACAAAGATGGGAGGATGGTTGAAGAGGAGAGGCAGTGAGAGGAAAAGAAAAGGTTGTTTTTCTCACTTCTTGTCATTTATTATTGCAGTTGTTTTTATTACTATTATTATTATATTGTAGGCTCTAATTGTAATGTACAGGATTTTTTTTCTGTTTTATTTATGAAAGCTGACTTTCAAATGATACCACTTTTTTTTCTTTTTTCCTTCCTTCTTTCCATTGAACACCAATTGTAAAAGCTTAAATTGGTTGGATACAGGTTGAAATACTATCATAATACAACATTTGGTGATTAAAGAACAAAATGGGAATACATGTAGGGTTTAATGTACAAGACACCTTTCCAGAAACACAAATTACCCTGTGATTCTTCTGTTACATGACATAATACTTACTGCCTTGTTGGCGTGCCCTTCCAGTACAAATGTCGTTTTTCATTACTCTGTACTTCCTCTGTCCAGCTCTGAGCGATACTAACAAAATGAACTGTACCTCACAATGACTTTGCAGAAGACAGACAAATTCAATTCAGCTTATTTCACTTCAACTCAACTCATTTCAGATCAACCCAGTCCAGTCGAACTCAATTCCCTCCTCTAGCTCTTTCAATTCCCTCCTCTAGCTCTTCATGTCTTAATAAGCATCACTTATTTTCAGTCTGCCTGAGCCGGGAAATCTTCTCTTTTCTCACATTTTCATCTCCCTATCTCTCTTGAGCGACACTGCCCCCCTTTCTCTGGTTTATGCTCATGCAACTGGTCTTTTTCTTCATTTACAACCTTCCATCACTGCCTTTCTTTCTTCCATCTGTGCTCAATGTTAGTTTCCCAGGGAAGGTACTCACACTGATGTTGCATGGCCCAATCTCTCTACTGTTCACAACCACCAAATAAAGGGCATTCCACCATTTTAGAAGACAGGAGATGATGATTCAAGAGATTAGAAGTGTTGTGTAAAGTGATGGTTTAAAAGAAAGGGTAACATCCTCTAAAGGCTTGTCCAATTCCAATAATAATTTGTTTTAATTATTAACTGTTCAAATCACCACAGTCAGACAAGACAACGTTTTTTTTAAATGGAAATAGTTTTGAACTCCTTTTGAAGAAAAAATGCCTTCTCCTTCTTCTTTCATTCTTTTGATGGATGTACCATCTATTAGTGGAGTCACAACTATACACACCCTCATTGTTTTTGGACCTGGTCAATTGATGCAAGTGTACTGTGCGGAAGAAAGAAAGGAAAAAGGTGGAGGATGTAAGCAAGTATCCAGACATGCCACTGCTCCTCCACCCCCTTTTCCTCTCAAGTGTGTCTGTCCTCTGCTCCGCTAGAAGAAAGTCTTTCAAGAGCAGCCGAGTCTATCTAAGCTGGCTTTAAAAGCTGCACAGCTCAAGAAGCACCATGGTTCTCTTTTAGTGTCCGTTTGTGTATGCTGAGGCGGGGTTGCAAGGCTGAAGTCACAGTGTGTCCCACGGTTTCATATTTCAAAAAGCGCATATGGGAAAATGAGTCACTCCGTCAAGTCATATTGATTCACTGCAAGACTGATGGGGACAGAGCGAGTAATTCTCAGTTTCACGCTCATGCAAAATAACCGGCAAATGATGAACGATGGTTTACAATGGTGGGGGGGGAGTCAGCTAGGGAACAGGCATTAAAAAGCCTGATGGACAAGTGTCGAAAGTGGCAACATTTGTGTCTGCACAAAGGAAAGCGTAGAACAACAGAGTGCTCCTCTATCAAAGCCTTTTTCCCCCCTTCAGCAAAGACACCCATCAACCACCAGAGGATTAAAGATTAGAATGAGAGCTTTTATTGAGTTTGAAGCCACAGCAGTTTCAAAATGGATGGATGGATGGATGGATGGATGGATGAAAGATTGATGGGCATGAGGGGGCAGAGAGAGAAGCATTTCAATGGAGAAAGAAGGTGTCGGGCACATATGGTTTCTAAGAGAGTAGGAATTAACAAGAAAGGAAAATGGATGTTGGTGGGGAAGATTTCAAAGTGAGTCTGAGAGCATTATCTATGAGAGAGACCCAAAAAGGGGAGAAATACTGTAGAACTGGTAAATAGACAAGTGGGGGTTAGGGCCAATGGAGCGATGCCTCTAATGTCTTTATAAGGCAATAAAATCCTGCACTTCCTGGCCTCTCTCTTAATTGCAGCAAGAGATGGGATGAGATGGGGGGAGACTTGACTCTACCTGCCTACTAAATGAGGCCTCTAAATCCTCATTGCTTGGTCTTGGGGGCTTTCTTTTAGATTGCTATGCGAGCAACATGGATGCAGAAAGAGAGCAACTCAAGGAAGGACTACATTAGCATTTTCTTTATTGTTCTTTTGCTTGAGATTAAAGTTGAAAAAGAGAAATACATGCAGAGAAAGGCGAGAAGGGATAGGGGGAAGTCTGTACTTTAATGATCCTCTTAGAATGAACTTAGTGAATCAAGGTGAATGGAGAATGACAGAGTAAGAGGAAAAATCCAAAGACAAGAGTTAGGAGTAAAAAATGTAATGTACTTTAGGCCATTGCTAACAATAACTACTTGAGAATAAGGTTGAGAACACACAGAAGTAAAGAGGCAGGGAGAGAGAGAGGATTTTATTGACTCAGCGGGAAACAACCGTAGGAATGGCTACGCTTCCCCAAGGAGCTGTATGCTGAACTCTTCAAAATGAGAAAAGTAAAGGTTGCCATCATTGGAAAAGAAAACATTTTCCTTTCATAAACTGCTTGTCTAAGGGACCCTGCCCCAACCTCTAACCCTCAAATAAGCACATTAACTAACAGAGCCTTCAGAGGCAGACAAAAGATTCATTTCTTTTACGAAGTTGAAAGGGGGGACTCACTCATTCTAAACTATGCCCCACATACCTGCTGATGTACTTAAATAGAAGAGCCATTAATATCAATATTTGCTTCTAAATGAGACAACATCAATTTGAGAAAGGTGACTTATAGAATGTTTGCGAGCATGTATCATAAGATAGCAGATGAAAAAGTCCATGCCAAACTGTAAGCCTTTAACTACATCCAGATATTTTAACTTTAGGCTAACCAGATGTCCAGCAATGTGATAGATGTACCTGTGGGGGACGAATGGTAGAATTTCCACATCTCTCACAGACAAATCATAAAACCGTGTTATCGCTTCTATCTTTTAATATTTCATGATGTAATTTTTCAAACTCTCTAACTGACTGAAATTACACAATGCTTAAATAATTTTTTGTCATGTCATTTCGATAAGATAAACAGTCTACTCATTGTTGATTCTGCGCTGTTGAGTATTATTGAAAATCTTAAGCTATTCTTTAACATTGTTCTGCACCAACAAGCCCACGTATCTTGTGGTTTTCCGTCCAGTCACCCTATGTGCTGTATATTCAACATGAATGGTAATTTCAGACATTGCGATTTTGTTTTCCAAAATGTAAATCTCAGTGTTAATTTTTGTCTTTTGTCAGTGACTTAGTAATATTGGGTTCATGAGCTGTGCACCTAACTTTAGCGTATTTTGATGGCAGGGTTATGGGGGTGTATTGTGTTTCAACTTGCCACGCTACAAAAGCTGTATAACAGTTCCCTTTTTTTTTTTTGTGCCGGGTTTTATCAGTGGGTGAGAGAATGAAAAGGAGTCAAAGGCAGCCCCCTAAGCTTTCCATAATGCGTCCCGCGAGGAGACAAAGGCCTGCATTCACTGCTGGGTGTCGATAAGACCTATCATTAGTCTGCCATTGGAGGTATTACCAATACACACAAACACACACATGTACACACAGTGCAGTAGGGTTCTTATTCCTGCGCCCATCCTCTTTTCCACATACACACGCATAAATATTCGTATGCGTGCTAGAGGAGTGAAAGAGGCAGCCAGGCTCGACTGGAATCGAAGAAATGCAGAGGAGTGGACCTCCTGCTGCTTTCCCATCATAGCAGAATTCACTGAGCCTCATAAGGCTGGGGCATCTGCTCTCATTTGTGTATGCATGTGTGCTCCTCAATGTATGGCTGCAACTTTAAGCAGCTCATGCTACAATAAGCTAACTTTAAAGACTGCACAGAACCCTGGAACTTATATATATGTACCTCCATCAGTAATTTATGATCAGGAATCTTTAGGTTATGACAGAAAAAGCCACAGTAAAACGCCTTTTTAAAGGTGGCATGTGTTGCATGTTTATACATTAGTGTGATATCCTTGTTAGATTAATGTTTTAATTGCAGTATGTAAGTGCAACTATTGTCCAGAGGGCTAATGGCTTTTTCGCCTGTGTCAGTGTGATACTATATTTATTTTACTTTCTGCTTTTTTTTCTTTGTAATGTTTTGTGCAGTAAAGCATACCAGCAGACTAACCAACTCCACACACGGTTAAATGCAGTTAAAAGGCCAAAGGAGGCTGCCAGCCATCTTGATGACAGAGCTCCTTGTTTACAGTAACAATACCAATGTTTCAGAATTAATGTGGTATTGACTTATTGATGATAAAGCGCTACACATAGTACATTTACTTAATAAGACAGGAGTAAAATTAGGTGCAAGAAGAGGAGGATGGTTGGGTTTCCTATTAGGGTTTTCCTGTGTGTGTGTGTGTGTGCACGTGTGTACTTAGAGGAGGATGATGGCACTGCTGTCTAGCTTCTAAGTAGATGATGGACCGTAGCTCGTATTTCCATTCCCTCTCATTAGCTCACCCCCCGAGAATATATGAGGTTACTTACCTTCGCTTGCTCCAAGTTCCCGGCCATACACCAAGCTTCGGCTCAGGGTCATTAGCCTCGCTGCTTGGAACAAATGGCCCTCGATAGCATCTCAGCTAAAATAAAACAGGAGCAGATTAACTCCTTGATCCTTGGAGGATAGCATGTTGGAAACACTAGGAAGGAAGCAGTAGACAAGAGTGTTGACCATTTTTTCCCCCGTCTTAATTGAGCTCTTTCGTGCTGGTGTAGCTTTTGTCCTTCTTTTTTGGGGGCCTTGGAATCTCATTGCACTTGAGCTAAACATCACAGTTGTTTGCCTGAAAACAAAAACCGCAGAGAGAGAAGTGGGCAGAGGATCAAAGCCAGGGGAGGATTTGTCTGGCAGATAGTCACTGGGGCCCTGTCTCTCGCCGTCTCTCTTTCTCTCTGTCTCTCTCTCTCTCGGTCTCTGTCTCTCTGTCTCTTCGTGTTTATGTCTCTCTGTGTGTACACCACTAGCCCCCCCTCCCCACCTTGCCAGCTTGAAAATTATAGATCATGAAAAAGACAGTTCAGTCACAACAACCTCCTCCCTGGAGCAGACGCCTCCTTATTACAACGTGTGTGTGTGTGTGTACACGTATGCGTTGTCTTGTCTTCTCTTTCATCTAAGTGCCTGGCTTTGTGCAGGTTTTGATATTATTGGTATTTCATTCCGCCTCTTTTGCTGTGAAGAACAATTCACCCACTTGATTTTAACATCCTACAGATTTTGTTATCAAAAGCACCTCTGCAGGAACATTTAAAGTCTGGGATCATTTACAACTCTTAGCATACAGAAGGAGACAATAAACCAACAATAAACAACATTAAATCAGATTGTCTTTGTAACCTCAGTGAAAATAACTCCTCACTGGTTTGTTTCCATCTAAGGTCAATGTGTTCACCAAAAGGTTCTTTCCATAATACCTCAGTGAGGTTTGTGGCCTGTTGGTGAGGGGTGGGGGTGGCTTAGATGTCTGTTTTGGGGAGAAAGACACGCCCAGGGGATGGATATAATTAAGACTAGTGACTTTTTTTTTCTTTTTTGTGAGAAAGGAGGGTGTTTGGGTAACGACTCTGGGTGGTCTAGCTCTACATGCCTGTACTAGTTTTATTACAAACAGGCACAATATGGTAAGAACACAGACATGTCCTGACAAAGCACAAAGATCAGTGTATATAGTTTGTTCAGACATAAAAGGTAAAGAAATGAAAACAACCATGTTACTTGTTTTCTGGTCGATCAAAGCAGACATAAGTGACATTAATAGAGGTACACTTCCAAATGATTCCTTTACTTTACAAAGAACAACCTGAGAGTCAACACCCTCTCCATTTCATCACAGAACCAACCTTAGCAGCTCTGAACATCAGGCCATCTGGAAGCCGTCATCTAAGCATCTTACAGTCTCATGTTGGTCTATTGAACTGAGGCATCTGATCCAGAAAAGGCTACATACGGTGACCATACATGCTTCTCTACTTATATTTTTTTTCTGTGTGTACTTCTTTAGCTTAAAAAACCAGAGACAAAACTTGTAGGAAAAAAAACGTAATTGCAGTATTTTCTTTTCTGCAGAGAGCAGACATCTCTTACTCTATCAAGGATCTTACATTATAACCCCGGGTGGCCCAGTGGAAGTTAGATCTCTTAACTCTTGTAATTTTTTGTGTTGCGGCGTTCTTTGCCCATTAAGCCATGCAGGGCCGCGAGTACATGCCTTAAGTTGCAAAGTTCATCAGTAACTTCAAGTTGGGTTTATTTGCTTGACCCTGCAGCCTCAAATGTCACCTGGGTCACTAGAAATAAAGTATAAATCTTCTTGTATGACCTCAGGCACACTGCTCTGTCATTCTTTCATGCCAACCAAAGGATTGAATGTTAAAGGTAAATGTTTTTTGGGGGCGGGGGGGTCACGATATGCAGCATTCATTATTCTCTTAACAGCGTAATTTGTCTTGGTTATTTATTAAAGGTCAAAATTAAAGTTAAACACATCTAACTGGCGTATTCTGACACATTTGGGGGGAAAAAACCAAGGCTTCCTTTACTTTGTGGGAAAAGAAAAAAAACAGCAACGCTAGTCAATCCCACATCAAGGGCTTTTCAAGCACTCAATACTGATTAATAGCATCTTCTCGTTAACACATAGACACCCTGTGTACCATCAAACCCTCGAATGTTTGTTAATTTGCAACTTCTTTTTTTCCCATTCGCATGAATTGGCTCATTTAGCCAGCAGAGAGAACACAGATCTTTATTGTTGGATTTTGTTTTGAGGGGGCCTAAACACGTGGGTGGTCCCGTTTTTTTTTTTTTTTATGTACTGACTGAACAACACATGGATCTGTTAATGAGAGCGTAAATTGGTGACTCCGTGCCGGGACCTTAATGACGGAGGTGCCCTCCCTGGTCTCAGCAAGTCTGCTAACTGGAGCAGAGAAAGAGGGAGGGATGGGAGTGGGAGAGCGAGAAAACAATGAGGGAGAAATGGATAGGTGGGAGAAAAATGATGCAGGAGGTGGTTAAAAAAACATAGCGATTGTAGGAAGGAACATACCATAGAAAAGAGCGGTAGCTGAAGGATACATTAGCTTGGCAAGACAGAAAAAGTAAACTGCATGTATATTTTGGCAGAGGAGAACTTTAAAAAGAGAAACGAGGGTGGCAGTTCTTAGGCGGGCGGCATAAAAGGTTTAATTTCTCCTCCGGCTGTGGTGAGCAGCTTTCCTGTGCTGCCCTGTTTCACTGTATTTAACATCAAAGTGAAGTATGAACAATTGAGGCAATTTTTCATCTGGCCAAGGTCAATCATTGTTCTTTCTCTATGAATGATGATCCGGCTGAGAGGAATTCAGAAGAACCATATTTCACTTGCAAGTCTATTTTAGCAAGCCACCTTTCAACAACCTATTGGACAGATTTTTTTTCCTTTCTTTTTGTTTTCATTTGCAGCTATATTTCAAGCTTGTACATATAAATTCCAGGAATTTTTAGGTCCATTTATTACAGCTGTGGTGTTATCATATATATTTTAGCATGGGTTATATTAGAGATGTGTCTAGAGTGCATTAAATAATACATGGGACTATGAAAGATATGAGCATAAAAGATTACTACTACATATAATAAAATGTCAAGGCTGAAGTTGGCCTTAGAATCTGCTCGAAGATTTGTAGTTTAGGATCAGGAGTCTGGTTCTGGATCAGATTTAAGATGTTTACACAAACAAAAATTTGGAACTGGTTTGGACATTCATAGCATGCTTAAACACAGGACATATAGACTAGGACATATCTTTAGTAGCTCTTGTACCTGCCACATCTTACTATAACCTCTCGCTAGAGTTTCTGCCAAAGACCAAATGGTTCTTAAACCAAAGAAGAAATAAAGGACTTAAAGGGACTTTCTTAAAACTTCAAACAGCAGGGTGATCTTAGCAGGAAATCGTGGCTTAAAAAAACATGGATGAATATGTCTTCGACAGGAACTTTAATATGCTTATTGGCCACAAATGAACCCACAGCTTTCAGAGTACATAGTGAGACTCATTAGACCAAATAGCACTTAAATAAAAAAACATCAGGGGATGCAGGAAATAACCATAACTGATTAACAGGAAAAACTGTGGTGTGATTTGATACTACTACTACTACTATTAATAATAATAATAATAATAGTGACTGAAAAGTCTGTTTTTCCATCTCATTGAATAGGAGTTAAATACATGTTTGTCAGTTTGCAAATGATGTTTGTATGCTCAATATCTTGATATATTTTCAAGTAAAGTAATGTAGATCTTGAATGCCAGGAAGGCAACATTTGTGATCCCCCACCCCCGACATCTCCAGTATGTATAGATATTTAATTTTCTCCCTTTCCATCTGGTCAACTTAAGATGATATACTCAGGAATTCTTTTTGATAACTCATTCTGTCTCAGTGCACATCACTGCCAGCATCATCGTGCTGTGGGCATGTCAGACACCCAGCTCTATATAATACATTACAGTCTTTGCCGTCATTATCCCCAATTCTTTCTATTGTGTTAAGGGCACCACATAAAAGCCCATCACTGACATTTTAGCTTTATTAGAAGAAACCTGACAGCCACTGCAACACACAATCACTTTGCATGTTTATCAAGAGCTGACTTTACAAACTGAAAAGGGGCTTCAAAGGCTGATTCCATGTGTTTGTGTTAGCGGGGCTCTTATTCTTCAGGCATCATCTTTTTTTTTTCTTTAAACCAACTAGCCTACATCCAAACTTTTTTTTTTTTTTAAGATGAATCATGTGTTAATCTACACACGGCAGCTCCTTGTCATTGTTTCTCAAGACCACCCAGAGTGTATATAGGAATTGGGTTGTGAGTGGGCTTGTTGTACATATGTGAGGCTGAAGACCAGACTTATTACAGCTAATACAGTTATACACACCATTCAGTGCTGTTGAATAATTTAAGTGTGTGTGTAAGAACGTCTGACATTTTAATAACAAGGTTTACCAAACAACACCTGAATTTATCCTGTGCTTTCTTCTCTTCTGTTTGTTTTCTGCCCAGGTCCAGACACGAATGAGGCACGCACGCAAACACACACACTAATGCAACGGCATCTAGAGTCTGTCTGCGGTCCACCACCACCCTGCCACACACACGCGCACACACACGCCCGTTACGGTAAGAATCGGAGACCACCAAGTTAGGGGGATAATAATGGTGTGAATGTGAGAAAACAAACTCATTATTCTGTGCTGTTTTCTTCTCTGAGTAATTTAAAGACAAATTGACTTGTATTCCGAAATGCTCTAAATTCAGAGAAAACAGCTTAATTCAGTAATTTAACATCACAGGATACGCTCTGAAAATGTGTTTCTTGCTGCTATTTAATAGGCTATTAAAAGAATATCAAATTTGGATGTTTCATTTTATATAAGGAATAATTGTATCTGTCTGCATGCCATTTGTATCGTGTTTGTGTGTGTGTGTGCATGCATGCTAGAAGCTTGCTTATTTTTTTTTCTCTTTCCATCAGTCTAAACCTATCTCCACAAGTCAAGTTTAACAGCCACACCACATATCACACAAACCCCCATATCCAACCCCTCTTACCCACCCCGTGCCCCTCCCAGGCTTCCCAGCATCCTGCTTCGCCCTCCATTCCCCAAAAAAATAAAAAAAAACATACTTGCTTAAATTACAGTGTGTGTGTGTGAGGCGACATTGTGGGAAACCCTTCCCACCCTCTCACAACCGCTGTATTTGCCCGTCTTGTCCCTCCTTATCTTTTTCTTATTGCGCTACTGTTTTGGATGGGCTTGAGCTGGGTTTATTTTGAAGTTCATTAAACTGTCAAACAGCTGTCCATGTTAATTTGCATCAGCTACAGTTACAGTGACTGAAGTTCAGTCTGAGGTTAACAAGGTATTAATGCAGTCCTAAATAAGATTGGCCTCTTTGTATAATTAGTTTTTTATTTGTTAGCCGTCGCAATTTCATTTAGGATGATAGTTTGTCCTTTTATGATCAGTGAACCTCTCTGTGTGTGTGTGTGTGTGTGTGTGTGTGTGTGTCTGTGTGTATTTTATGAACAGTTTTGAACACAATAGCTCATAAGTAAACATCTAATATAATTAATTTGCATTTTTTTGCATCGATCTATCCAGTATATTTCCAGGTTATCACAGTGAGGTATGGGAAAAAAACACAACTGTACTACATCGACTACATTGTTGGAGAAGTGAAGCTAACACGTATGTCTTGTTGGATTCATGTGTTTCATTTCCTGTAACCATACAAATCAATGCTTAAGAGTGTTGCTACTATTACTAATACTGATATAACTATTTATAGTATTTAAACCCCTGATGTATGACAGGCCCTTGCCAGGGAAAGTTTCTCCCAAAGTTTGGTAGTCATAAGGAGCAGTGGTTGCCAGAAAAGAAGCCACCTAAGAAAATCCAGTGAAAAACATTTTGTAACAGAACAATGATCTTTGAAAAGTACAGCGTTTGCAGTGTAGACGTGAGCAAAGTAAATAAAAACATAAATGAAAGAAGAAATTGTAGGATAGCTGCTTGTATGAAAGCTACTTAAATCAGAACACAGCCGCATCGTCTTGGTTTCCAGCTTCAGGTTAACTGACGGCGCCTCCCTCACAGCAGCCGTGTTACTAACCAGCTGTAATGACACACTCCATCAGTTTGGCTTTTCCTGCACAGGGCAAGCTTGGTTAACAGTCGGCCAAGGTGCGGCATCAGAGTGTGTGTGTGTGTGTGTGTGTGTGTGTGTGTGTGTTTGCCGGCTATTAAAGCACTTGAGAATCAGAGAGGAAAGGACTCGCACTGCTAATGGATGTGTCTATTGATGTTCCCATTTAGCAGCCCACTGTAAACGATAGGGCAATGATTGTGTTGAAGACGGAAGGAGGTGGAGGAGGAGTGGAGAGCGGTTTGGCTGGGCGATGATAATGACAAGGAAGGTTATTATTTGGCACCCTGCGGAGTCTCTCTCTGCTTTGTGTGTGTGTAAAATAGAGAGAGAGAGATTCCTCTTCTTCCATCTCTCTCACTCCTGTCACTCGCCCTGCCTGGTGGCTATTATTCTCTTCCTCGCTTTTTCTCCCCAGTTCGCTCCTCTCATGACATTACTCACTGCTGCTACTCTACATCCAGTTGTGGCTGTCTCTATCTCACATCCGCCTCTATTTCTCATTTCTCAAGGCCCTCCTTTTTTTTATGTAGAGTGTGGTTATCTTCTCTGATGGTTGATACAATAGCAGAAAAAGAAGTCAAAAGCAGAACAATGTATCAGAGGTGGCAAAATAGTTTTCTCATTATAACATTTTTAGGATAGCAGGTTGTCCTTGAAATATTGATTTTCTCCCAAATAGATATTTTTTCCCAGCTGTGTGTGTGTATGTGTGTGTGTGTGTGTGTGTGTGTGTGTGTGTGTGTGTGTGTCCTGTCAGTTCCAATCTGTGTGTGTGTGATGAGTATGAATATAGTCAGCCTGCCTGCAGGTTTGGCAGGAACCCACCTCCAGCTGGACTCAGGCCCCTGACTCAAGTGTCTCTGTGTGTGTTTTGTGAGCGTGGTTGTACACATCATCTGTCTGCATCTGTCAGCACCGTGACAACCTGAGGATGAAATAACGAAAAAATATACAACATAATATGCCACTTGACACGCTCTCCATCCAAAGCCTCTCAACACAGAGGAAAGCATACAGTTCCAGCGTCGGTGGGAATTGGACCACGGGATCTTTTTATTGAGATGTACAAAGAACTTCTACAGAGTGAAATGTATTGATGAATTGAAATGGGATGGAAAAGCATGTTTGAAACTGATATTGCTAGTTTTGGTAAATGCTTGCAAATGTTAGGAGGTTTTATGTCCACATTTCAATGCAGGCAGAATTCTGCCATCTTCAATTGTTTTCCCCAAATTACTGTAATCAGACCCATTCTTTCCACTCCAGCTTGTGTCATTTTGTGTGTGTGTGTGTGTGTGTTTCTTGTTGACTGCATATTGTTTGCTAGAAGATTAATAGTGTTTAAATTTGTAAATGTATTGTCAGTGTATTAAAAGTCCATCTATCATTTTTTTGTGTGTCTGTAGGCGCAGGGCGACAGATAAAGAGGGTGACGCCATTCCAGCTAGGAGGAGACGGAAGAAGTCAACACACACTCACACACACAAACAAACACACACACACACACAAACGCACACAGAGCCCGAGGCGCGTGAGCAGGTGAGCATTAAGTCAGGCAGCTAAACAGATCACGTCGCGGTAAGATATCTGCAGACAGGCAGACAGAGGAGGCCGGTCTGTACCTGCAGGCAGAGAGCAACAACTCACAGCACCCTCCCCAGGAATTTCCTCCCCCTTCTGAGAGACAGCGAGAGAGAGAAAAAGAGAGAGAGAGAAAGAGAGACAGACTCAAATTGGGGTTTACACTTCATTTTGTTTATGCTAACCAAGTTGTAAAGCTTGTTTAGAGATTTTCTTTTTTCAATTTCTTTCCTAATACCTTTCAATGTCACAAAATATTTTAACATGTGATGAGAAGCAGCAGAGACGCATTTACTAACAAATAATGAGAGGCCTGTCTTTCAGCCCAACATCTCATGAAAAGATTTTAAAAGAGGCTTTGGACATTTTAGGCGGTTTAATATTTGTGCTTTGCGACAACCCAGATCTCTTAACAAAATTGGCAGATAACGGAGAACACTAACATTAATCTATGTCTTCATATTTAGTTTGTTGAAGCAGGTTAAATAATTGTCATATCACATTAGATTTTATCTAATTTGTAGGGAGTGTTACAGCTACATTTCCAGTTTTAACTCTGTAAATGTAGCTGTAACACTCCCTACAAATGTAGTATGTAGTATATCACATTCAACCCGTTTTACGATAAAAACATTTTTTTTTGTTTTATCCATGTTTTTTTTTCCAAGCAGAAGTTTGCTTTTGAATGCCTAAAATAATGTAAGACTACTCCTAAGACGGCAGCGAGGCGGGAAGAGTGGAGAACACGTAGTCCCGTGTGGACAGAAAGCAGCACAAAAACTGTTCCATGATGCCCCCTCGTTTGGTTGGCCACATTTTGAGCCCAACATTCTCCCTTAACCTCAGCTGATGAAAGGATAGCCAGTGACTTCAAAAAAGAACTGCACATTCACACGCTACTGTAATATCAAGTACAGATGGTTCTTTTGTTATTTTGGAGTAATTCGATCACCTCCTGTATGGTTTGTCTTTCTAAAATTACTAGGGTGTTTTGACAGCGTCTGCAGTAATAATTGTGCAACTTTCACAATATCCGTTACACAAACTTGTTCTGCTGGTTTGCTTTTGTCAGTGCTCCTTGGAGCAACTTTCGCAGTTTTATTTTTTTTATAGCTTCCTTTCATTCACAATCTGCTCAGCATATGTGGTCTTTATCTATGGCATCCTGTATCACATTCATAGTAATTCCCCTTTGCGAGATTCCCGTTAGAGTTGTGGTTTTCCACTGAGCAGCTTCAATCAACCAACTATGTTGTTGCTCAAGAGAACCTCAACAGTAGTTACTGAATAAGGGAGCTAGGGAGTTTTTTTCTCAACTGGTCCAGCAATTTTACTTCCCCATTAAAGTTGTCTGACTCACGATCAGATCATCCATGTTCTGTGATCACCATTATTCCTTAGCTGAGGTTTTTTTCTTGTGTTTTTCCAAGCTCTTTATATTTAGCCAGAAAAACGCCTCCTGAATTTTTCACAAGTCTCAACTCTCCACACACAAACTACCACATCCACTTATCTAAAAATGATTCAGTGGTTAAATGTCAGAGCTGTCCGTGCCATTAAGGCCAGCACGTTTGAAGGAAGGACACCCTTGCCCACCCTCCCCCTCCTCCCTCCCATGTCTCTTCTCCTTCCTCTCTCCCCTTAGCTTCCTCATCCTCTACCCCCCCCGCCCCACCCAGCCCAGGCTGGTTTGAGGGCTGATGTGCAGACCTTGTCATTCAGATTAAGGGCCACATTGTCAGCTCAGGGCCCTTCTCTCTCTAGTTGCGTGTCCCAGCTCTTTCTTCCCACTGTCACCCTCATCCTGCGGCCAGAGAAGACCTTATAAAGCAACATTCCTTCTCATCCACTTCTGTCAATTCCAACACTGTCACTCAAATCACTGTTCGGCAGAGTGGAGAGAGGCCGAGTTAGCGGTGTCCCTCGCAGCAAGGACTGTGCTTTTTGGTCCGTGCTTGGGTGACGTGTCAGCGGCTAGCTTTGACTGAGGTATTTTGAGTTGTGATTATTTTGTATTTTTTTGCTCACAACTGACGAGCTTTGGAGAGGAATGCATTACCTGACACACACAGGAAGTGACAAAGTAGAAGCAGCAGGAGAGCAGAGAAGAAGCACACTCTCTGCTGTCAGGCATGTAGTAGAAATACACGTCTTCAAATAGTACTAATCGTTACTCATTTTGTTTTTCTTAATAGTAAAGACTATAAGAGTCATAGTGGGATTTTTGCAATATCCACCACATCATTTTAGTCAACCCTTAACCCGTCACCATATTTATAATCCAACCACTTCTTGACTCACAGCCACAGTTTTATTGTCAGGTTGGATCTAATTGCTACAGCAGCTCTGTGGCATTTGATTTTCGTGCTTCTCACAAACTCTGCGGGTTTTTTCTCTCATGATGAGCAACAATGATTCAGCAGTGTGTAATAAAACCTTTTATGCAAGATTGCGGACAGTTCCTTTACTGGTATTAGTGCAAGAAGAAAGAAAAACACTATAGTCTTCAGCCACGGCTGCCACATCATCGCGAAACAAGAGGCGCTATTGATCTGGGTAAGTCGACAGTTTCATACTCGGTGTCTTCCTCATCTACCACCTTGCATGAAGCCCTCACGGCTTACTGGTTCCTCTCTAGAGGCCGTACGGCTGTGCTTAAATACAGCATATAATGACTAGCTACAGCCTTCACCCAGGTGCTGTGTTTACTAAAACCCGCTATGAGTCAGGAGTTTCAAGATGACTTCTCTCATCTAACTGCTACTTGCAGAGAAATAAAATGTGCTCCTGTACACTGACACCGTGCGTGTCATAATGACCATGTGTCATGGAAGTTAATGTCATTGCCAGGATTAAAAATGAGGTGGGGCAAAGCCAGTTCTGCTTCTCACATGTTTGTTCCTTTATATTAAGCCTTTCCTGCATGCATATAAACTTAGCAGCAGGTGTTCTACTCTAGCAGTAAGTAACTACTAATGTAAATAGACAAATAATAATATTCAGTTTAGACGTTTGTAGTTATCTGATGGAAAAGATTGCATCATCTAAGTAAGGTAAAATACTTTTTTCTGTGACCTTCCTGCTCAGAGAATGAAATAGGGATTTAGGGAGATAGGATGAGCGTTAGAAGCCTCTCTGCCCTCAGAAAAGACTTGCTCCCTCTGCATCTCTAAGTAGACTGTCATCCCTGGTCACTATCAGGTCTGTGCTCGCCCCAGTGAACATTCAACGCTGTCGGTGAGTTTCAGCTAAATTGAAAAAACCATCGACCGTTGATTGTACCCTGTGGCCAGCCTTTGTCACTCAGTGTCTCTGAAAAAAAGGACTAAAAGGTAAAACTCGTGCAGAAACTGCATGGCCAATGACTCGTCGAACAATCACATGAAGAGAACTGCATCCATCCTCCACAAACAAACACAAAAAAATCCTTCCAGCTTCCAAACCACAGCAAAGGTCACAATCAACATTCATTGCTGTCGGTGGGTTTAACTGTGTGGAAGAGCTCACTGAACGATGAATGCAACTGTGTCCCAGATTTCATCCAAACGTCAGAAGGAATAGTGTCACGATATGCTGATGATGGCATTATTTATTTCTTCGCCTGTCTCCCCCCTTCGCCTCCCACCAACAACAGGCGCACACAGGCGGTGTGAAATGACAGGCAGCTCAGATTGCATCTCGATCATGCTTGCTGGGGCAGAGAAGGTCCGAGTCTGGCAACAGCACCAGAGGAAGAAGAAAAACGATGCGAGAGATAGTTGGAGGAAAATGACCTTTAAAGATAAATGCACGCAAAAAAAATATGGCTTGCATTGCATATGGGGTCTGATAAATGATTTAGTTGTAAATATCACATGTAGAATAAACAGCAAGAATATGTTGATTATGAACAGATGCATTCCAACATGGTAAGTGACCTTTTTGGATAAAACATATGGTTTAGTCATATTGTTATTATTGTTCAAGATAACACCATCAGCTTAACCACTAAAATGTAAATGTAAATATGTTGTTGAATGCCATCATTTTTAAAATGTTGAAATCAGTTTGGTAGAAAAGATAATTTACCAGCTTTTAAATGGACATTTTGGAACAAAGTTGTTGATATTATGTGGAATAAAACATGCACTTAACGTGCTTTTCATTCATGTTTTTCTGTCTGACAAGCTATAAAAAGTCTGAACCATTCAGTTGTAGAACTTGACTGTGTGTTTGTTATAATACTGCAAGCTATTTGATTTGTTTTTTTGTCAAATAAATTGTCATCAGTTCAGCCCTCAGTGATGTGGTGGGTCCTTGTTTTTTCTTCGTTTTTCTTTTTGTTTGGTTAGAGATGTGAAAGTGATGAGAGGAGTCGAAGCCCGGTCCTTTAAACATCCAGAAAAGCAAGAACCATCTGCTGTAGATTAAAGCTATGGTCCAAGCAGAATGACACTTTTTCCTCTAACAGTTTTGATTCATAATTACTTTGAAACTTTTGTCTCAGGTGAATGTGACAGCTCAAATTAAAATGTAAAAAACATGTTGAACATTTGCTGAATAAAAACAGCAACATTATGGTATTTTAAATATTGACATTGATTACCTACATTTATAGTGTTTTATATAAATTATTTTTTACTAGATAATACTAGGAAAAAAATATATACATATACTGTAAATCACTGAAATGCTGTAGAGGAAGTGGTCCTACATATTTTATAAGGACTATGTACACTGTCTTATAATTTTTCAGTCAGCAGATTACTGACCAAATTACAGTCATGACAGAAATGCACACACAACCCCAACAAGCTGTGTGAGCAGTCAGCACAGTCACAATAAAAAAGAACTTGCAAATGACAACAACCTCTACAAAATTCTTATGACTCAACATGCAAACAAATCATACTATTTTTTCAACTGTTAATGTCACCTCTTCATTTTGGCCTCAATGTAGACTAGACTGCTATGAAGTAATCAGATTCACATTTTCTCTAGTTCAAATGGCATTTCATTACTATTAAAATCTATGATGAGGGATGTAATGAAAATAAAATGTATATGAAATTGTTTTAGTTAAAGCCAGCTGCTTATCCAGCTTGACTAATTGAAAGCACATTTTGCAAAATACAATTTGAGACACCGTACAATGTTTGTCTATATCGTGACCCCTTTGTGTGTGTGTGTGTGTGTGTGTGTGTGTTAACGAAGCTCATTTGTGTTTTTCCACTACAAATGATTACGGTAAAACAGTGAAGTGCCTTCACGTTTCCCTGCTGGTCTATAAATGATAAAAGTGAGCTGATGAAAAACATCCATAATTAGGTACTATCTGATTTTCAGCCTTCTCGGAGACTTATATGCTTGTTTCTGCAGGCCTCTGTCCTATCTAGTTGGGAAAGTACTTGCAAGGTATTTCAGTGAAAAACTGAAATAACCACTGCTTGACCAGCATAAATGAAAAACAGTACTGGTGCAACTGGGAACTCCCCTTTGCATGGTCTTTTAGTTTCATTTACGAAGCATGTGGGTCTGAAAATGTAATACATTTTTTTAAATACACTGCTATTTTATGACACTCTATTTATTCTGCACATAAGACCATTATCTCAAGAGTCCAAATTGTGTGAATTGTGAGCATGGGAAAGCAACTATTTAGGTAAAATATGCAGCCCTGCTCAGTCTAGTAATTGAATGTCTCAGCGAGCCACGGGGCTGACATTAGACAAGAGTACGAGTACCTTCACATTCACGGTGTTTATTGTACAAACCACATTGATGCTTAGAAGAAAATACTGGCTAACCACTACCAAGAAGCTGTAGATCTATGACAGGGAATGAGTCATGATAACAGTAATTGTAACCATTGTTCCCAAATTAGATGTCAGCATTTAAGCAAGAAAAAAACAGCAACACATTATTTCACAGCAAAGGGCTTTATGGCACACTAAAGTGTTTTTTGTAGGACTGAGGCAAAGCCTTGTTGGTAAAATAGTAGTAAATATTGTTTCCCAGGAATTTACACATCTTGTTAAAGGTGAAAACAATATTGAGTTTTGAATATCCTAAAAAGGATACTAGGATTAAACAAACAGATCTACATGACCGTTTCCCAAATTTCAAGGAATTATAGTGGGTGAAGAACAGTTACTGCATGAAGAGAGAATAGCTTTAGACTGAAGAACAAAATGAACAACTTCCTTTGTCCACTAGAGGGACACTGAAGGAACAGGACATGAAAAGAAACCACAGCCACCCAGCTCAGGTTTGTCATTTGTATTTTACTACATAAATGCAAAGGGGCAAGAAAACACAGCAGTAACAGTAGAGGATCATAATGAAAATTACATGAACATGAATTACATGTTTTTTAGTACTATGAAATCCTAAAAAGTGAAAAATAGTCTACACATCTAATTGTTGTACTATTAATGGATTCGTAGTTGAAGTATTATAGGTTGTTATTTTCATGAATTTCATTTTGTGGTTAAAAGTTAATGCTATAAATCAGGTGATTTACCGCACTGATGATCTCATGCTTCATCAACCTGATGATTGTGATGTTAAAAAAAATCTCTAAAATACAAAATTAGGTTTTCAGTTATTATTAATGCCTTTTGTGTGAAATAAAGAATATGTGCAGCTTCCAGATAACTGATCAAGTGTGTTTCCCTGAGGAGATAATGAATGGTTTCGAAGATCACTGCCCTGGACATTAATATCCAGACCATGAGATGAGATTGTGAGACAACTTTTCAAAAAATCACTTCAATTTGGGATTTCTTTCTATAAAGATCCGTTTTTCATTGACTTTACTAGCTAACAAAATTATCTAGATTTTGACACCAAATAACAGCTGCAACCCAATGGCATGAACAAACACTAACAAGTTCTGCTACTAACTTTGGACAGTCCACTAAACGTTTCATACCACACACAAGCTTAAGCACCCAGGTCCTATACATGTCGTTATATTGACACTTCTAAAAGAATTGTACACATATAAACACCTGCTACTTTTGGATGCCATCATCATAGCATTGTCTAAATGCTACATTGCACAGCTCTTCTTCTTTTATTATTATTGTATACTGTATATTTTGCTTTATTTAAATCTTTTTTATTTTTCTGTATTTGTATATAGTGCTATTGTTGGCACCC
>JAVQJD010071641.1:0-22185 GCA_036023655.1 Nannoperca australis | reverse complement strand
AGGTTTGAACCCAACAGGTAATCTCTCTCTCTCCCTGCAGTTTTGACCAAACACCTCATGATCTGGCACCGGTGGCGGCAGACACACGATTACCGGTTAAATCCAGAGGAAATGTGTTGGGTTAAAGAGTGGCAAGGCCGCCATCTAGCAGGCAGTGGAGTGAATGAGGGGAGAGACGCTGACTCAGGCTCAGGCTGTCATGTTACTGCTCTGTAAACTGTCTGACTGGCGTGAGGTCTGTATATTTAGTTTGCAGTATTTACCTTTATCTTAGTTAATCTTTAAATCTTGAGCTCTGAGGATTTTCTTGTTGGGCACGTGAAGAGACTGCTCGTGTGCATATTCCACTGTGCTCATCACACGCATGTTTCAACAAGCTCCATCATTTCACTTGGCATCACCGTGTGTGTGTGTGTGTGTGTGTGTGTGTGTGTGTGTGTGTGCAGATTGAGACTTGGTGGCTGTTTTATTAATGGAATAATGTGCAGACCTTCAGTCTCTGTCAGCAGCCCAGCCCAGATCTCCGTCCTCTGTGCTTGGCTGAGCCTGTGAGGAGGTTGTTGAAGCGCTGAGATGCTCTCGGGCGGGAGGTGAAATGTACCTGGCTGCTCCTCTTGTCTTTGCCCGGGAGCAGAGACATGCAGGTCGAGACAGACGCCTGTGTGGCAACAACCCACCTGTCTCATCCTCTTGCATAATAATGAAATACGTTCTATATTACTGATAAAAGGAGATAAACCTTCTAATAGCAGACGTTATGTGTGTCACTTCTTTTCAAATCTGTGTAATTCTTAAGTTAAACACAGTCTTGGGCTAGTTTAACCGGTAGCTAATGGTGGCCAATGTTAGCAGACCATAGATTTTGGCTAGTTTTGAATTTGCCTGCTACAAACTCCAGACGCTCATTGGTAATTCTGACAGTACAGATTTATAAACCAGCCATTGATATAACCTCCATGCTTTTCTCTAGCATCCCAGTGCAGTAAAACAAGTACAGACATGCTGTTTAATGAAATGTGACATTAGCACCCAGTGGATCGAACTCTCGATACCTGCAGTTTGCCAACATTCACCGGACCCCCACCCCCGAGTGTACTGAAGGGAACAAGGGTGTGTTTAATTGCTTATTAGCTCATCTGAAGAATGTGTAGCTGTAAGTGCTGAAGTGAGCATCTCTCCAGGTGTGCTGGCTGTGGGAGTGCTCAGCTGAGAGTAATCAGACCACTGAGCAACATTTAGTTTTTCCTGCAGGCTAACTTGGTGTGTTGCAATTGTGACTGTGTTCTACCTGCAGCGACTTCCCTCGGCTTGTTAGATTCGGCAGGTAGACGGAGCAGGCGAGGATACCTGTCGAGATGAGTGTGTGACTGACTTCTCTCTCTGCATGTGGACGTGCTTTTTAATGTTTGAGTTTAAAACCAGGAGGTTGTGGCTACAGGTCTGCTGTCATCTCTTCAGAGGCTTGTAGCTTAGCGGAGAGGAAGGCTGCTGTCTGGAAGCAGATCCCAGGTCCATCCACACGTCACTGTTTGGCTCGTTCGGCTCGGTCTATGTAAAGGTGAATGAATAAAAATCAATATAGATGGACAAAGAGATGGCGCTTGGTGTAAATGGTACCTGGCAAGATGTCTTATAGTTGACACATTTCAATAGTCTCACTGTACATGGTCACATCACCAAACCCCAGCTCATAGCAGGCTGCGATTAAAGCTGCTGCAACCAACACTTTGTTAACAATGGATCAAAAGTGTCGCTCGTGATGGCAAACCCAGTTCCCCTCAGCTCTGCCGGCGTCTTTTCACTCATTGTTTTGGCTTCACTTCCCACAAATCTTTTTGTTTTTGTTTGTTTGTTCGCTCTCAACAGTGTTGTTACTAACAGCAGCAGCTTTTTGCAGCCTAACCACACAGTTAGAGGTTAGCTGGTGAGCACAGCGGAGCGTTTAGCAGATAAATAGCCAGATATTTCCCTCAGGAGCTGGTGGAGACCGAAACACAGAGCCGACATTAGACTTCATGTCGTCAGGTCGCTAGAAACACGACTCCAAGTGAATGCTAACGTTGCTTTGTGTCTGCTGGATGTGTAAATAAGCCACTGTTTGCAAGATCAACTTTACAAGGTGATTAATACGGTACATCTGTTTCTGTTACCGCAGGTTTTAAACTAAATGTTCCTGAGTAATTATAACTCCCGGGACTCCTGCAGCTGCAGCGTCAGTCGTCAGATAATGAGGGAGCACGCTGGGAAACCTAAACGATGAGAGCCGGCTTGTGTTGGTGATGTCATGCGGCATCACGTTTTAATCTCGCAGTTTCAGAGACGAGATAAGAGCCAGAGAGTCACTGTGGTGGGGTCGGGCAGAGAGGGGTGTTGGCCGGAGAGTGAGATAACGGAGAGTTGGGTTAAAATAGATCACTTCCTGCCAGCTCATTATCATTAGCAGAACTTCCTGTCTGCACAGGCGGGGGGGGGGCGACTGGTCAAGTGGATACTGAGCATTAGCAGAGTGTGCATTCCCGTTCAGTGCGTTGGTATTCAGGCTATTGCATTACGTCAGAGTTGGAAACATGCCTCAGCACCCCCCCATGCCTCATGTTCAGACTGAACAAGCAGACATTCTTTAACTTTAACTTTAACTCGCACACAACACGTGTGGGATTGAGACATTTAAATAAAGCGACCCCCTCACACACACACTGCAGTGACATGGCCTCCTGTAACGATGGCGGTTTAACTTCTTGCTGTGTGCTTTCCTCGCTGTCCTTGCGTTGCATTATTTTACCTACAAGCAGACACAGGCTGGGTTCACATGCCAGAAACACGTCTGGAGAGGGGGGGGTTCTACTTCTTCAGACCTGAATCACTTTTGCCAGGCCATGAAGAACTACTCGATTACTTGGAAACCCAAACTGCTGCTCTTATGGTCGCTTGTAGTGCTCGGATGTTTCCAGGACACAAACAGTTGATTAAAGCCGCATGGTATCTATTAAACCTCCCCGTGTCCTCCTCTCACCTCTTCAGCCTGTCCCTACTTGTCCCTACTTGTCCTCCTCGTGTTTTTCCTTTTTCTTTCTGTGCCTCTCCCCTTCAAACATCACTTTCCCCTTCAGCTTATCTGGTCTCTGCGCTCAAATGAAATATATCTCAGCCCATCCTCATCGGGTGCTGTTGTCAGTGCAGGCTTTAAAAATGTACCACACAGCACTTTTCCCTGCCCCCCCCCCTCCTTTCTCTTTTTCTTTCTTGGCCCTCCACCCCTTCTGACTCCCTTCCCTTACCCTGTCCTGCCCTCCCTCCTCCCCCCGTCTGTAACCAGAGCCCAGGGAATGGGCGGCTGCCAAGATCCAGTTTGCTTCTGCCCTTTTAAGGCTAAAAAACCAGGAGGAACTTTTCTTCCAGCGGAGGGAGGGAGGGAGGGAGGGAGGGAGGGATGACTGGAAGCAGTAGAAAGAAAGCGGAGGAAGTGTAGTAGCTCCAGTGTGGCTTGTTGCTTGGTGTTAGAAGGGGGAGGGAGGGGGGGGGGAATCGCCAGCTCAATGATTTTCAGCTTTTGGATGTTTGAGGCTACACTCTGAATTTATGTCACAGTTGTAAAGCAAATATTGTGTGTGTGTGTGTGTGTGTGTGAGACCACTTCCCCCAGCAATTAATGCTGTATGCAATTTATTACAATTACTGAAATGAAAATGTAAGAATTGTAATTATTCTTCCTATTGTTTTAATATCAGCTATCAAAATATATTTTTGATAACAAGATTTTAATTAGAGTATGTTATCTATGTATGCATGTCCCAACTCATACGGTCTGATACTGTCGGATCATACAGCGGCCCATAGTAAGTAAAATGCATAAACAATCTCTCTGGTGGACAAACTAATGTTTCTAAATCACTTCAAACATATTTGTTACATTTCAGTGCTGTAATTTCTTGTTACATATTGGCCAACATGTACACGGATACACAGATATATATTACATATCAATGTTAAATATCTGCCCGGGCCATTTATCAGTCTAGTTCTACAATATATAAACTAAAGCACAAGCATTTCTTGTTTTGGAATCGGCTACTTTGACACGTAAATTCATGCCGTTAACTAATACACCCACAGCAAGATGTCCTGATGCGGACAAAGAGTTCCAGTTTCACCCAAATCAGTGAATATTTAGTCATATTTAAATGACTGAACGCCCAGACTGCAGGACGAGTCACTCACATTTATAATCGTTTTCCGGGAAATGACAAACTCTATAATTCCATTAAAAGAGTTCCTACAGAACGACGTTTCTGTCATTGTTGGTTTGACATATCGTATAAAAACACGTAAACATCGACTCCATTAAAATTACAACGTTTATGAAGGCAATCGACAACCGAATGGAAAAGACGCGAGTTATTATTGCAGAAAGATTCAGGGTTATGTACTGGTAGAAATGTCCCCTGTTATTATGTATCATGTGTGAATAAATATAAGACACTATGAGCGGTGGTGGGGGGGGGTCAGGACTATTTAGACTGCTGTGCTGTTTCTGCGGCGTAGATCTCAGGACTAATGTGCTCCAGATGTTGCAGTACAACCTCAATATTGTGCAGAACCCCTCACTCTCCCTCCCAGAGACGCTGGGATCAGGTCAGGCTGTGGGTCAGGGGTTGCTATGATGTCATAGCGATGTCACTTAAGGGCGGTGGGGTGGGGGGGTGGGGTGAGGGTCTGCAGCAACGAGCCAAACGGATGAGTCATGGGAGTTTTTGGGGCAGAAAGAGCATCAACCACAGACATGCACGCTCTCCATACAGTAGCCTCTGCACTCTGTTGTTGACTCTCTCTCTCTCTCTCTCTCATACACAAACACACACACACACACACTAATACAAAGGAGGGGGGGGGGTTATGAGTCAGCAGAGGGGGCAGTCTGCGGCAGTCTGTGTCCGTATATGGGCTCCGTGGGGCCTGGTGCGTTGTGGTCTGCTGGGAATGCTGGCAGATTCCTTGCATGTTTAGTGGCTTTGTGTGCGAGAGGGGCCGGGATCAAAGAGCAACACGTATACACACATTATCGGAAAGTGTGACTGAATCTATGTCCTAACAAAAGTGGTGGGGGGGGGGGCTTGTCTGCTGTCCAAACCTTAGATGATGCTCCGTGCTGGACAGCTTTGTTATTGATGATCCAAAGAAAAAAACGCTCTGATTACAATCTGGGTGGAAAATGAGGACTTTTTAGAAGTTTTTCATGACTTTTGATGAAATCCGTCATCAGTCGAACACACTGTGGCTGGTTGTGCTCTTGTTCTGGTAACGCTGTGGTCCTGTTTTAGCGTGTTTGTGCTGTGGTGGCTGACAGGCCCGCTATGTGACACACCTTTACCTTTTTTAGCTGATCTACATTCCTTCTGCAAGCACCGACCTGTCACACCCTCCAACCTGCACAGATGACAACTTACAGCTGTCAGTTTTATCTCTGTCTTCAGGCAACATTTCTCTTTCTGCAGCTCTGTCGCTTCTTTACAATCACTCTTTCCTGTCTCTCACGTCTCTTGCTGCTGCTGCTGCTTCTTCTTCTTCTTTGCTATCATTCCTGAGTTGCCCCTCGGTTGCTATAACGATCCAGCTCACTCAAGGTTCCCATGGCGATGGCTCATGCAAACAGGCCTTTGGTCTGACCCTGCTCTGCTTTATCACCAGGCTGGGTGTATTATCCCACTGGGAGCAGCTGACATGTCATGTTTCACAGGGTTTACATCTCTGATATTTCCCACTTGTACTTCTGCATGTTGGCAAAGATCTTCATGTAAAGTGTGCATGTGTTTCTGTGTGTTTTGCTTTTTATTCGTGTCCTAACAGAGTTTGTTTCCAGACTGGCTTGCTGCTCTTCTCCTCATCTTCATCATGCATAAAATTCCACCCCCCACCCCCTCCATCCATCCCGACCCTGTCTTCGAACTCTTTTGGCTTTCAGACACTCCTACTGCAGTCCTTTTCAGTAACCCCAGCCCCCAACCGCAGCCCCAGCACTCTTATGCAAAAACATCTATGGAAAGAAATCCAAGAGCTTATTGTTGTTGAGGTTGATCTGCTGCTACCAACAATTATTCCAGTCTAGACAACAAGAACATGAGGTGACAGTGATGTTACCTACAGATCTGTGTTTTTTCAGGCTGTGTTCTGTTTTCCCTTATCAGAGCGTTGAAACGAAATCACAGAGAAACACAAGCACTACTGGATTCACACACGGGCCTATTAACAGACCCAGAACTTCCCCTTCTCAGAGCATAAATCCTGTGAGCCCTTAGCACCGGACACCTTCGATAGCCATCAGCAGCTAACCTCAAATCCCCACAAGAACCTGAACCTTTACCCCTCCTTCTCAACTCTGTCCCAGTCACCATCAGCTAGGAGACACGAAAACACACTGCTCCACCCTTTCCTCAGGGCTGGACCTGAGCAGTCACCCCTCCAACTGCCTCTTGTGCAACGTGTGTGTGCGAAAGTGTTTGTGTTGGTGTGTGTGTGGTGTTATCTTCCTGCTTCTGGTTGCATCACTTTCTCCTCTGCTTGCAGCGGAGCGTGTGTGGTGTATAAGTGAAGAAGTTTAAATGTATAAATAATTATCCAAAGCAACACAATTCATGTTTTTGAGGAGGCTGTGTTTAAAGTAACATTATCTTTTACCTTTTGGTAATAAAGCTGTTCATATTTCTGCTCAGATTTATATAACTCTTGCAATATGATTCATCCGGAAAATTCCCTCTACACTCATAATGATCCCTCTTTTTCATAATTTGTCTCCTCGTCTACCCCCGATAACCTAGATTGGTCTCAGAAGAAAAAAAGTTTTAATCCTTTTTTAAAGTTTTAGATTAATAAAACAGAAGTAAAATACAAAAAGACAAATAAACAAACATCATACAGTTATTGCCGCACTGTAATTGCATTTTAAGTTGCCCCATGTTCAAGAAAGGAAATAAAAGTGCAGTAAAGAATGAATCCATTCATCAAATGCATGCTATTTGTTCCAGGTGATAAAATGCTGATTTAGTTTTAAGATGTGCTGCTGAGGCTCAGATCTGAACTTGAGCTTTCGTTATTATAGATCTGGAATCAAGCTACGCAAGAACTTTCTCCCTTGCTACCAACAACATTGACTTCGGTCTTGTCTTTATTTAATTTTAGGAAATGTAATCGTAGTGCAGTGAGTTGATGTCATTTGGTGAGAGAGAGAAAGTAACTCTAGATATGATAAGCAATCTTAACTTTGTGCATGCTTTTGCCTGATGGGAGCCTATACAGCTTGAATTGTAATGGCCCAAGAATCGAACCTTGCGGGACTCCACACGTCATGCAGACCCACTCAGATTTAGGATCACCAATGGCAACAGCACCACATCCCACATTGAGCCAACTGAGAACTGAGCCGGAAAATCCAACCCGTATGTTTTTATCTGAATCAATATTCAGATTAAATGTCATTTATTTAGTTTATCTGTGCTGTGATGTGATCATCTGAAGCCAGATTGAAATCTGTAAAAAATGTTGTAAAGTACCACACAGGAAGTCAACATAAACTATCGCTATCTCTTCCCAGACCAAACCACGGTCCGCGATTTCTAGGAATGCATCCCACTCCCCCTTAAGGACATACGTTAGATAACAGATAACAGAGACTCTTGAGGGGAGTTCAGTGTTTGTGAAACACGGATGTTTAGGTTGAAGGTCCAAGATCTCCTCTCTACATTCTTTATGGTCACATTGACCTGATATTATTACTTTTATCACTTAAAATCCACTTTTATTATTTCATTTTCAAATAACCTTTGATGCATGTCGAAACAAATCTGCCTCCTTTCTTTTTATTGTACTAAACTACTTGTAAATAACAAGGATCTGTCTGTTCTCTGTGATTCCGTTTGCATGTGTGAGCACGGTAACATGGTTCTTATTTCTCTTCCTCTTGACTCCAGACTCTAAAGCCATCGTGGATGGGAACCTGAAGCTGATCCTCGGTCTGATCTGGACCTTGATCCTGCACTACTCCATCTCCATGCCCATGTGGGATGAGGAAGAAGAGGGGGATGACGGCAAGCAGAAGACACCCAAACAGAGGCTGCTGGGATGGATCCAGAACAAACTGCCCGAGCTTCCGATCACCAACTTCCACAGGGACTGGCAGACCGGCCGGGCCCTGGGTGCCCTGGTCGACAGCTGTGCTCCAGGTGAGGGAAAGTGTGTGTTGTGTGGGTGTTTGGGAACATCTTTGTGTTCCTGTGTCTTGAAAAGGGATTTGTGTGTGTGTTTGTGTGTGCAGGGTGGGGTCCGTTGAGGTGGAGGACTGAAAATGTGTGGTGTGCATGTGTTTCCCCCACAGAAAGGGTCTGAAATTAACACCACCCATGCACTAAGTGCACGAAACCCGCATCTCTGCCGGCTAAAAGTTCAGTCAGGGTCACCTGAAACATAGCCCAAGTGATACTATTCAAGTATCTCAGTTGTATACATGATTATTAGATATATTAGTTTATCTTTCAAGAACCAGATCTCCAAACAACAGTGATTGACAGCTGCAGATCTGAGGTCAGGTCAGAGAATGCACAAGTGTGTAATTCTCATCTGTGCGAGAGTTAAGACATAGGGCAGCGGGTGATGATGAGCTGGACAGGCGGGTGAGTACTGAACTGTTAACTGAGGACAGAGGGCGGAGGAGGGATGTAGGTGAGGGAAAGTGAGGTTTCTGTGTACATGCTCAGGATGTTTGGCATACCTGTGGTTTTCCAACAGCCTCGAGCCGGAGATAAGGACTCAACAAAAGCTCATATTTCCCTCCTTTAAAAGATTGTCCCCAGTGTCCAAAAATAAGAGTTGGGGGTCAGTTATGAAACAAGTTCATTAAAAACGTGCTGATACTTAAAGGAACACCATAACATCCGATGGATAAAGTCAAGGGCAGACATCTTTATGAGCCGCAGAGACAGATGTTTGACCCCCACACTTAATTGCTGCTTCAGTTTCACCTTCCTATAAAGATTAGGCATATTTTGCATTCTCTCTTTATCTGCTGGACGTCGTCAAGGCTGTAACTTTGGAGTCAACATGTCGACCAGAATCAGCCCGACTGAAACTCAAGAAGCTCTGTTTCTTTGCGTAGTAAAGTGGACATTTACTTAAATGTCCTTAAATCCAACAGAAATACTGTTTTTAAGAGGTTATAAATGTGTGTGTGTTTGAATTGTTTCATATTGTCATGAGATGTTTGCACTGCTTCCTGTAGTGAATCCAAATCACGTCCACTCTGTCCTGCAGGTCTGTGTCCTGACTGGGACCAGTGGGATCAGACCAAACCAGTGGACAACGCCCGCGAGGCCATGCAGCAAGCGGACGACTGGCTGGGCATCCCGCAGGTAAAATAAATACCATTACATTAACCGACTGTATGCTGATGTTTTATACTTGGGGCCCGGTGTTTGTTCCAACCATAGACTGTGTATAAAGTCCATCTTTATATACAGTGTATGGTACTAACCTTGTGTTAGCTCAATCTGACTAGACAAGGATAAACTTAATTAAAGGATTAAGAGGGAGATGTTCTAAGTAATTCTTTAATACTAGAGGGCTGACCAGAGTACAGCAGGACGTTCACTTGAACATCATGTAGAGATGTTTTTATTTTTTGTTCAGAATGAAAAGTTAAACAGATTTTAAACCAAATTCACCAAACGTGGTTTTACTGCGCTGGTGCTTGTGTCGTGTCTGACAGTGTTGTGTTGGCATGACTGGCACAGTGCTGGCAGCTGGCACAGCATGGCGTGCTGACAGTTGTCTCTGTGGTCGCTGCCGTTTCCGCTGTCTGCTCTGCTTCTGCTCAGAAACGGCCTTTGTCTGTTCCCCTGTTGTCTCTGTGGGTTGTCACAGCAGACGGTACGTGTCTGTATGACTGGGTGCCTGCTGGGTTGCGTGTGAGTTTGTCTCAGGTACTTTTTACACAGAGGAAGAGGGTTGGTATGTGGTTTTAATCACAAAATCACAACACTACTAGTTACTATTTCTGGTGGCAAGTCTCCATGGCAACTGCTCAAGCGCTACTTCAGGCTGTGGCCTCCCGTCTTTCATTAGAAAATATGCTAACAATGGAAAACATATTCCTTGTTGTCTTGGTCTCCTAGGTGATAACCCCCGAAGAGATCGTTGACCCCAATGTGGACGAGCATTCAGTCATGACCTACCTGTCCCAGTTCCCCAAGGCTAAACTGAAGCCTGGTGCACCCCTGCGACCCAAACTCAACCCCAAGAAGGCCCGCGCCTATGGGCCAGGTACACACACACACACACACACACACACACACACACATCTGCAGCGAGACTACAATAAGGAAACAAATGTGGTTGTCTTGAGCTGAGCAGCTGGATCAGTTTAGATCAGGGGGATTTACATGTTTACAGCCGTAGACCAGAACCTGTGGACTCTCTTGGCACTAAGAAGGCATTGAAGTTCTTCCATTGGCTCTACATTGTTCTGGATACTGACTCAAATGTGCCATAGATGTTAAATAGCACCTGTTTTAAACTCCTGTCCCAACTCTCTGCAGGTGTCGAGCCTGTTGGTAATGTTGTGATGAAGAAGGCCGTGTTCACCGTGGAGACCATCAGTGCAGGAATGGGAGAGGTGCTGGTTTACGTGGAGGATCCCGCAGGACACAGAGAGGAGGTGAGACACTGGGGAACGTTTTATTTTTTTAAATCTTTTTGCTCATCATGGCATACTTTTGTTTTGTTAACTAAAACAATCTCTTCCAGGCTAAAGTGACTGCCAACAATGATAAGAACCGCACCTACTCGGTCTTCTACATCCCTAAAGTCACCGGCATGCACAAGGTGAGCTAAGAGTTGTTTTTAATGCACAATAGGACCACAGGGGAGGCTGGAAGTCAATGGTTGAAACATCTGGAGAACATTTACTTTAAGATACTTGAGCATTTCCATTTTATGCTACTTTAAACATACATTTATCTGAAAGCTGGAGTTACTAGTTACTTTGTATATTTTGTGTATTTATTATATAAGACACTTATTTGATGCATTGTTCTATCAATTGTTTCATGACATGAAAAGAATCAGTGTTTTTTTAAAGAATATTTCCGCCTGTTTTCAGTGTTTTGTAGTGCCGACCTCCCTTTTACTGACCTCCCTTTTTTATTGGGCTTTTTCAATTATAACAGCTAAAGTCTATTGGCACACGGTCGCTCTTCTTTGTGATAAAATAATTTGGATAAATACCCAGAATGCACATCTTTGGCAAACTAGGGATCCTCCGATTTATTATCTGGTTAAGCACGTCAAGAACCTCCTTCCAAAACCTTTTACATTCCCACAAACAAAGAGAAAGTTCCTATAGCACCCGTACAAGGTTTTTGAGAGCTACAACAGAAATGCTGCTCACAAATGAATACATCAGTAATAATAAGTACTTTTACAAAAAAAATCTATGGAAAAAATGCAAAAAAACGATCTTTAAAAAATGCTAAAGTTTTATTTCTCTTCTCCTGTTCTAGTTTAGTCGGTTCCCTCTCTCACTTTCTCTTTGGGGAGTCACTGAGATGCCAAAGCTCCAAACATCATAATTAAAGATAACCTATTGGGCAGATTGCACCTGATAGTGATGCTGCAGTACATGTTCATGGTGTAAACCTTCTTTTAGTCAATTAAGAGCGTTAGTTTCCAACCAAGTTAAGACTTTATGATACCGCAGTTTCATGATCCTGCGAGCCAAAGTCTGAAAGTCTGATGGAAAACCAGCAGCTCTGATGGACCCACTGTTAGTTCATAAGTGTAAAGGTCCTCCGACAGCCCCTGATGGGATACAAAAACATTAATAACTCACATTACTGCCCAACTGAAGCTTTTAAGACTTTTCAAGGCCTGCAGATGCCCTGTAAGCTGAGGGCTCCAGAAGCAACATTCACAATCGCCCTTTCTGCTTTGCAGGTGACCGTGTTGTTTGCAGGGCAGCACATCTCTAAGAGCCCCTTCGAGGTGGAGGTCGGCATGGCTCAGGGAGACTCCAGCAAGGCCACGGCCCAGGGACCAGGCCTCGAGCCCTCAGGGAACATCGCCAACAAGTCCACCTACTTCGACGTCTACACGGCAGGTAATGAGAAATACCACGGACAATGTGAGCGAGGGTCGCGTTCTTCTCCACCATCAGCTCAGAAAAGTCTTCCTGTTCTTGTATCCCATCGTCTCCCGGCCGCTTCTCTCAGGTGCTGGTGTTGGCGAGGTGGAGGTGATCATCATGGACCCTGCCGGCAAGAAGAACACGGTGACTTGCACCATCGAGGACAAGGGCAACAGTAGCTACCGCTGCACCTACAAGCCCACCATGGAGGGCGCGCACACCATCTTCATCACCTTCGCCGGGGGTCCGATCAGCAAGAGTCCCTTCACGGTCACCGTGGGAGAGGGTAAGTCTTACTACAATTACATGAAGGGAAGTCCAAGATGTCCAGTGATTTATCAGCTATAACCAAGTCCACTGTCAATCTTAAAGGCAACAAGAGACCCTTTTTTAAACCTTATATAATATAAATATCAGTTTTCCTCAGTTGTGTTTGATGCTCTGCTGTCCTCTCCTGCCACTGTACTGGATGGTGTCCTCTCTCGTCCCTTCCCTTCTTCCCTTCCTCTCTTCGATAGCGGCCTGCTGGTGTCTGTCCTCTCTCTGGAGCGGCCTCTTCCTTCTGCTGTCATTTCCTGTTTCCTGGGATCTCTCTTGGGTACCCACTGTGTGTGTGTGTGTGTGTGTTTGTGTGTGTGCATGCATGCATGCATGCGTGTGTGTGTGTGTGTGTGTGTCTATTTACTCTGCCTGTTTTTGTGGAATTGCATGTCTTTACTTGTGATTAATTTTCCTCTGCGGAGTGTGTGTGAGTGAGAGTGTGTGAGTGAGAGTGTGTGTGTGTGTGTGTGTGTGAGTGTGTGTGTTCCGCCTGTAAATCATCAGTGAGGAAAAACTCTACAAACATATTCTCACATTTCTGTGGAAGAATATTATGTGTTTTCCCAGGAAACCGATGCCTCATTTCTTTAAGCTCTAATAAATAAAACTAACATTTAAATAATTTATTTATATGTACGTTTATTATGTATAAAACTTGGGTTTAACAGTTTTTACCATCAGGTGCAGGTAAAAATGTTAATCATCAAGTGTTAATACGTATTTTATAAATGGATTTAAATAAGTGTTCAAAGGAATTCATTTTTTCTTGTAGACGGCTTATAGCTGATCTATAAAGCATAAGTAAATCATGTATTAACCACTAATAAAGCCATTCGTTTGAACCTATTAGCTCTTACACACCGGGCATGTAACAAATAAATGTAATCTTTACTCTACTACATCCAAAATGAATCAGTCTGGTAGTGAATTATAGTGTATTTTTCTCCCAAGTATGCCAGACATTAAAATATATTCTAATATAATACAATATAGTAATCCGCTCCCTAGAAGGTCTATTGAGCCCCGTTCAGTAGCATCTGTTCCTGTAACTCGGCAGCTTTCAATGAGGAGATATGGAGGAGGCTCCGCGTCCTGTGTGAGGATAAAGGCTCACTTCCTTTTACTGCGGTCGATGAATTCACTCTGCAGATAACACAATAGGAGGAAGTCGGGAAAAAGGACAATTGAAAAGCACCGAGAGCTTTCCAGAAACCCTTCATTAACACGGATGCAAATAGTTTTGTTTTCATATCATTCACCACGCACCTCAAACCTCTTCTGCCCTCTGAAACCACGGCGGGACTCACATGTGGTCACAATATTGGAGTCTGTTTCATTGTGTGTGTGTGTGTGTCCCTACAGCATGTAACCCCAGCCTCTGCCTAGCCAAGGGTCGTGGTCTGCAGCCAAAGGGCCTGAGGGTGAAGGAGACTGCAGACTTTAAGGTTTACACCAAAGGAGCCGGCACCGGAGAGCTCAAAGTCTCCATCAAGGGGCCCAGTGAGTTGTTTTCTACTGTTGCCACTTGATTTATTAACTCCCTCTCTGGTAACACGTTGCTTTAGTAGAGGTCTTATTTGCTGCAAGAAGCTCGTAAACCTGTGATTAACTTGTGAGAAAAAACCTCAGATTTAATGCTGATCAATATTTGAGGAACCCACGAGAGTTATGAGCCGGTTCTGCAGTTCCCCTCGGCTTCACGGAGCATTTAGCAGCTAAAGGACCAGATCTTTCGCATTGTTTTTAGGAAAATGAGCACCAGACTTCCTAATGAATGAAAATGTTTCCCCCCCCTGGTTCTGCTTCATATGTAAATAAGCAGCTGTTTGTCCACATGGTTGCTGTTTTCAAGGGGAAGCAGTTTATCCTGTTCAGAAAGTCTATGGAGGTCGTTGGGAGACATCAAGTGCTAATTATGTCCAGAAAAGATGAAACGTCAAACTTTTATTATTCCACTGTCAGTACTGAGCTCCTGTTTTAAAGGAAAATAAGTCATTAAAAGAGTTTTACAATTCATCAAATTTATCTAGAAAGTCACGGTTGGTAAAACTGTCCATATCAATACTTCCAGTCATAGGAAGTCAGTTTTCTAATATAGCACAAAATGACAAATTTGCCTCAAAGGGCTTTTTGTCAAGAAAAAAAAACCTCTTACCACTTAAATGAAGGTGAGAACGTGTTGTGTATAAAGCTGGTTGTGTTGCCCCCAAGTGGCCGAACGTTTGGAAGCTGTGTTGAAGTGATGCTGCTGACAATAAACTGACACTTCTGTGCATCGCTGGGTTTGCAGAGGGTCTCGAGGAGCCGTGTAAAAGGAAAGATCTTGAAGATGGTGTGTACGGATTTGATTATTACCCCACCACCCCTGGAACATACACCATCACCATCACCTGGGGAGGACAGCACATCCCCCGCAGGTACGGACACTAAATCCTCCACTTGAGCTACGCTGACGTGCTCAGTGTGACTGATCGCTCTCTGCTCCGTTTAGTCCCATTGAGGTCAAGATCGGCGCTGAGGCCGGCCAGCAGAAGGTGAGGGCCTGGGGTCCGGGGCTGGATGGCGGCGTTGTCGGCAAATCTGCTGACTTTGTGGTGGAGGCTGTTGGAGACAACGTCGGTACACTGGGTGAGTAAGCCAGAGAGAGGACGGAGACAATACACACGGGAAGGTTTGACCTCCTACACCTTTTTTATTATCATTTGTTTCCCCTGTTCAGGTTTCTCTGTGGAAGGTCCATCGCAGGCCAAGATCGAATGTGACGACAAGGGCGACGGATCCTGTGACGTGCGCTACTGGCCCACAGAGGCTGGGGAGTACGCCGTGCATGTGCTCTGCAACAGCGAAGACATCCAGCACTCTCCCTTCATGGCTGAGATCGTCAACCCACCGGGCAAAGACTTCTACCCCGACAAGGTATGCACACACACACACACACACATACACACACACACACACACACACTGAGAGGGACACGTGTTGTTCAGCTGCAAAACAGACAGTTCAAGCTGACATCAGTTATTTCTGTCCATCCCAGGTTAAGGCGTTTGGGCCAGGCCTCCAAAGCAGTGGATTGGCTGTTGGGAAGCCCACTGAGTTCACAGTCGATGCCAAGCAAGGAGGGAAAGCTCCTCTGAAGATTGCAGCTCAGGTAGGGCTGCACATGTACTGCATGTGTCGGGTCCCGTGGCCCTGTTTCAGCCCCTCAAACACATCGCGCTTCATGTTTTGTCTAATTTGAAGATGTTTTCTTCACATCTGCACAGGACGGCGAAGGTACTCCTGTGGATGTGCAGGTTAAGGATAATGGCAACGGCACATACGCCTGTACTTACACCCCACGTAAACCTGTAAAACACACTGCCATGGTGTCCTGGGGAGGAGTCAACATCCCTGAAAGCCCGTTCAGGGTGAGTGAACATGGGTTTGCGTTTCCTGGAGTTGACACAAAGGAACATTTGATGACAGAAGAGTCTCTTTAGCTGCTGTGCTTTTGACCCACAGATGAACATCGGAGCGGGCTGCCATCCGAACAAGGTGAAGGTGTCAGGACCTGGGGTGGCCAAGACCGGCCTCAAGGCCTTCGAGCCAACATACTTCACCGTTGACTGCGCAGAGGCTGGTCAAGGTCAAGCACCATAAAACTGCCTTTTCACACAGTGAATCACAGCGCAGGGTTTTCTACCACTGCTTAACTGATGTTTTATAAACCATATAAGAAGCTTTGACAGGAGATCTGCAGCGTTGTAGCGTCTTTCAGTTCATTGCTTTGGTTTTCCGGGCCACAAATTCAGCTCTCGTTGATCCAGGCAGCTGTACGCTACATGCCCAGCACCACATGACAGATAGACAAAGTTAGCGACCAGCTAGTGCACAAAGGGGAATATTTAGCTGCTCATAAGCCAAATATTTCCATCCGGAGCTGGTGGAGAGCAAACAGAGTTGAAGGTAGAGTGAATATTGGGCTTTTAATCACCAGGTGGCCAGAAAGCCCTCTCAAGAACAATGCTAATGTTGCTCTGTGTCTTGTGGGTGTGCAAATAGGCAGTTGTTTACTAAGTTTGCCTTAATAAGGTGATAATATAGTTTTGTTTTAGCTGTTTCCAGCTTCCAAATCTTAGGACATTTAGTTTTTCTCCCCTTCGTTAGTTAAAATGGCTGCAGAGCACCAGTTGAAATCAGCAGTGAGTCATGAAGACTTTTGCCTCCTGTCCTCAGGCGACATCAGTATCGGTATCAAGTGCGCCCCCGGAGTGGTGGGACCCGCAGAGGCCGACATCGACTTTGACATCATCAGGAACGACAACGACACTTTCACTGTGAAATACACTCCTCCTGGAGCCGGCAGCTACACCATCATGGTCCTGTTCGCTGACCAGGTGCGTTTGAGTCGTGCGCTGAGTGCGAGCAGCGAGAACGTAGGATTGAGTGTGTTCTCGGTGTTAAAATGTGTTGCTTCTGTTGTTGTTGTTGTTTAGGCTATTCCAATGACGCCCATCAGGATCAAAGTGGATCCTTCTCATGATGCCAGCAAAGTCAAGGCAGAGGGACCAGGACTCAGCCGCAGTGGTAAGAACCACCATTCAGTGTAAAAGATTTCCTGTTTTTTAGATATTCATCTGTTTACATCTGCAGCTTCCTCTTTCCGTTGTCTGTTAAACTGAGTAGTCTGCATGAGCTGTGAACACCACTGTAGCTTTTCTATTAATTGCAGTCAAATCAAAATGAAACAATAGAAACTCTGACTTTTTCCCCTGTGAGAGAGAGAGAGAGATAGAATTTCCAGAATGACGTAACGTGCATTGGATACTGAAAACAGTAAATATGAAAGCATTTATAAACTGCTGGAGTTTGAGAAAAGGAAATGAATAGGAAAAGGCAGCGAATTATGTTATTGTAATGTCTCGCTCTCTCGCTCTCTCGCTCTCTCGCTCTCTCTCTCTCAGGTGTTGAGTTAAACAAGCCCACTCATTTCACTGTGAGCACTAAAGGAGCAGGAAAGGCCAACCTGGACTGCAACTTCAGCGCCCCAATCAAAGGAGAGGCCGTCAAGGATTTTGAAATCATCAACAACCATGACAACACGCACACGGTGAAATACACACCTGTGCAGCAGGTAAGACGAGAGAAGCATGCATATTATAGTCTCCTCTATAACTCTATCTACACACATGTTTAAGGAACACGTATTTGCTTTATTGAGAACATTAATTATTTGTGTCTTTATTTGCTTAGCTAGTTAGCTTAGCTTAGCATAAAAGAAGGGGGAATCTGCTCGCCTGGCTCAATCCAAAGCTCACAGATTTACATCATCATATTGTTTTTTTAATCTGTACACAAACACATGTTGCCTCTCCTCCCCTTCCTGCCCCAGGGGCCTCTGGGAGTTGCTGTGACCTACGGTGGAGATAACATTCCCAAGAGCCCCTTCAATGTTGGTGTGGCCCCCACATTGGACCTCAGCAAGATCAACGTCAAGGGCCTGGGAGACAGTACGTGATTACGTTCCTGTCATCGCTCTCGTACCCGCGTTAACTCCTCATTTTGAGTTTAACACGCAGTAAATAACCAGAACTGAATAGTGTTTCTGTTGCTCAGGCGTCCTAAATTGTCTAATACTAAGTCATATTTATAAGATAAAAAGTCATTATCTTCATACTTAAAGTACAACATTTGACAACTATCTCATAGTTTGAATTGGCAAATCAAAAACATTTATTTACTTTTCTTTTAAAAACATATATTCAGCATATAATGGACTTTTCTCTGCGGCGCTCTCTTTGCTCGGTGTGTCATTGCAGAGATGACTGTAGGCAAAGACCAGGAAGTGACTGTCAAATCAAAGGGTGCTGGCGGTCAGGGCAAGGTCGCCGCCAAGGTGACCGGACCATCAGGGAAGCCAGTGGCAAGCAAGGTGTGGAGCATGATGTGGATTTATTTTCACGTGGTGTGTGTGTGTGGGGGGGGATCTTTAAAAGTGTCCATGTTGAAAACTGTATGTTTCTTGTTCAGGTTGAGCCGGGGCTGAGCCCAGAGACCAGCCAGGTGAAGTTCATCCCCCGGGAGGCCGGGCCGTACCAGGTTGAACTCACCTATGATGGAGCGCCAATCCCTGGATCCCCCTTCAGCCCCACAGCTTATCCTGCCTCAGATCCCTCCAAGGTCAGCCACAGTTACTGCTGCACATCCATACAATGAGTAGAATATGAATAATAACGTATATAACATTTCAATTTAAATAAATTCCTCTCAGGTACGCTGCTCCGGCCCCGGCTTGGAGCGCGGCAAGGTCGGGGAGAAAGGGGAGTTCATTGTGGACTGTACCAACGCCGGCCCGGCTGAGCTGACCATCGAGATCATCTCGGACAGTGGCACCGAGGCGGAGGTTCACATCCAGGACAACGGAGACGGGACCTACACCATCACCTACATCCCTCTCTACCCCGGCTCCTACACTCTCACCATCCGCTACGGTGGCCAGGATGTGCCCAACTTCCCCGCTCGGCTCAACGTGGAGCCTGCGGTCGACGCCAGTGGAGTCCGTGTGTTTGGACCCGGAGTGGAGGGCAAAGGTAAAAGATTGAAATACTTTTAGAGGTGCTCTTATTTTCACACAGTTGTTGTTCAGTGTTATAATATAATTGGATGTGTTTATTGTTCCCCTGCATTTATGCTTTAAACACATTTTCTTGTTTGCATCGTGTTAAGTTACTTATTGCTACAGCAATCCCTGACTCCATGTTACCCTACTTGAAAATGAGTTACATCATTGAGAGATATTACATTTGTTGGGGAAAGTAAGAACTTGAATCGGTGTCTGAACCAGACTGCTGCGTCCTTAAAACGAGCCTGAACAAGCGTGCAAACATTGTCCCCGTCCTGTGTTTGCAGGTGTTTTCCGCGAGGCGACCACAGACTTCACTGTGGATGCTCGAGCTCTCACACAGACCGGAGGCGACCACATCAAAACCCTCATCAGCAACCCGTCCGGCAGCCGCACAGACGCCCTGATCACCGACCTCAGAGATGGCACCTACAGTGTGGAGTACACTCCCTATGAGGAGGGTGAGTTCAAACGTGGCCGTGTGTGCAGAATCTGTACGTTTGTTAATTCTCCAACACGAGCTTGAAGCTGTCCTGACGTTGTGTGTTCGCTTCAGGTCCACACAGCGTGGAGGTTTGCTACGAGGGCTCTCCAGTGCCCAAGAGTCCTTTCCGTGTTGCCGTCACTGAGGGCTGTGATCCAGCTCGTGTTCGCGTGCACGGTCCCGGCCTCAAAGGCGGCATCACCAACAAGCCCAACAAGTTCACGGTGGAAACCCGGTAAGTGAGACGACAAACATTTCTTTTGGAAGAATTCAAGGTGGAAAAGGCAAATATCAAGTGTTTCCTGCTTGTATTTAATGTCCACCGTCTTCCCTCTGCAGAGGAGCAGGTACTGGGGGTCTTGGTCTGGCAATGGAGGGTCCGTCAGAGGCCAAAATGTCCTGCACTGATAACAAGGATGGCAGCTGCAGTGTGGAGTACATCCCATACGAGGCTGGCACGTACAACCTCAACGTCACCTACGGAGGACAGCCCATTAAAGGTACTCCTCAATAAACATCTCCATATTACTTTCATGATGTTAAACGTGTGTTTGTTAAGAATCATGAATACTGTGAATGAAACACAGGATGGTTTTATAAGAAAGTACATAAAATGTCCGTATCTCACCTTACTAAACTGTTCCAGCACCTTTTTACAATACATTTGTCTAACGTTTGTCCGTGCAGGGAGTCCGTTCTCGGTGCCAGTCAGTGACACGGTGGACAGTACCAAGGTGAAGTGTCAGGGTCCAGGCCTGGGCAACAACGTCAGGGCCAACGTTCCTCAGGCATTCACAGTGGACGCCTCCAAAGCTGGAGTGGCCCCACTGCAGGTCCGCGTACAGGGACCCAAAGGTAAGTGTGTTTGATTACAACCTGTGGTTTGTTAACGTACCAACGTATTTAAACACTTTGTGTTGAACGTGTGTGTGTGTGTGTGTGTGTGTGTGTGTGTGTGTGTGTGTGTGTGTGTGTTAGGTGTGGCAGAACCCGTGGAAGTGGTGGATAACGGTGACCAGACTCACACAGTCAACTATGTTCCCACCAGAGAGGGACCGTATTCCATCAACGTCCTGTATGCTGACGAGGAGATCCCACGCAGGTAACGCACAAAAGCACTTCAACACGCACGCGTTCACTTTGTTCCACCTTCAGTTTGTGTTCACGCAGCCTCTCCTGTGTCCCTCCGTCAGCCCCTACAAGGTGAAGGTGCTCCCCACCCATGATGCCAGTAAGGTGCGTGCCAGCGGCCCCGGCCTCAACACCACTGGGGTGCCGGCCTCTCTGCCCGTCGAGTTCACCATTGACGCCAAAGACGCAGGCGAGGGACTGCTGGCAGTGCAGATCACCGTGAGTGCTCACGCGATGCACATCGTGAAAATAAAAATGACTTTAGTAGCTGTTTTCAGACTTTGTTAACTTTACCCCCACTCAAAGGACCCAGAGGGGAAGCCTAAGAAGGCCAACATCCGTGACAACCATGACGGGACCTACCTGGTGTCCTATGTGCCGGACATGACTGGCAGATACACCATCCTCATTAAGTACGGAGGGGATGAGATCCCGTACTCACCCTACCGTATCAGGGCGCTGCCCTCCGGAGACGCCAGCAAGTGCACCGTCACAGGTACGTGCAGGACAGTTAGGCCACTGTACACAATGTTGTTCTCATGCAGTGGGGATATCTAAAAGATGATATTACATTTAATTATTCACCTTGAAGAGGAAGCAATGCTCTTTTATATAATTAGTTTAACTTTGAATCCATTGTGTTGCATCTCTTCTGTCCTCTATGCACTACTGGAGTAATGTAGTCTTTCTGTATGATAATGAATTTGACGTTATCCTGCTGTGGTTTTTATGTTATAATAGAAAATACAAATAAGCTGCTACTTATCCCTCAAAGTAAGGAACAAAACAAGACACCATTAAACTACACAGTGTTGTGGTATTTCAGTTTCATCCACTTTTAACCAATTTTCAAATGTTAGTTTGACATATTATTCACAGTTGCATGAGAAGATTGATCCCACTCTCAATATGAAGCTGGAGCCAAGAGAAGGCTAGCTTAGCTTAGCATCAAGACTGGAAGCAAGGGGAAACGGTTAGCATTAAATCTTTATTTGATCCGTACGAAAACCACAAGTTGTTGTTTCTACACTTAAGTTTTTGTCTGGATTAAATAAACCAGGTATGACGTGTTATCAGTGAGATTCAGAGCAGCTGATGAGTTTCAGACAGTCCACTTCTTCTTTCCACTTCCCGTCTGGATGCTATGCTAAGCTAAGCAGCTGCAGCTTTTTTAATTCACAAGCTGTGATGTGACTCGCACTAATCACAAACCATAATGCATCATATAAAAATCCCAGAATAAGTCACATCTTTGAGTGTGAAAGAGGATGAATCAGCTGTGACAAATATTTGCATAGACGTTTTAGGATTTCATCTCTCACAGTTCCTGCTGCTCAGTATCTTATTTTCCATGCATTGTTATGTTCCTCACGCTGTGCTCCTCAGTTACACCCCTCAGTTACACCCCCCACCCAAGTCCCTGCTGCACACACACACACACACACACACACACACACACACACTCCCAACCCCCCCGCT